>OU343220.1:53176065-53413917 GCA_910596185.1 Chrysanthemum makinoi
CGGAGAATTATTCAAAACGGTAAATTCGTTATTTGCACCCGCTACCCCAAAAAAGGCATACTGTAACACCCCAACCCGACAAGGGTAAAGATATCACAATACGGTTTCATATCAGAACTTTAAATAATATACAATAGCGAAAGCCTTACAAAAATACTCAAAAGAAAACATAAATAACTAAACTTCAAAATAAATCTAAGATCTCTATAATCAATCTTGCTCTCATCTCTACTCTCAACCCAGATCAGCTATCCCATAAGCTCATCCTGAATGCTTAAAATATCGCCGAGGAAAAGAAAATGCGGCTTGGTGAGCTTAAAAGCCAGTGAGCAGATATAACGAAACAAAAGCTAAACAAAACAAAATATACAAATGACGAAATCAAAATAAAATGTTAATGAGGAATCTTTTAGGATCCTGCGGAAGCACAAATATCTGAGTATTCAATCCAAACAAACGTAACAATTTAAAACATCTCATAGCACATTAATGACACAAACACAAACACATCAGAACAACCAATCATTTAGCATATCAAAAATAAATAGATTTCATATAAACTAAACGAAAAGTCTAAGCTAACAGAAAAACACTTTCTAGGAAATAAACATGGCATTCAACAAATTAATTAACCTTCACTTAACACACTCAAAAAATATCGCAGCAACGGAAAACAGCATTCAAATCATGGCAGTCTCACAAGCAAATAGAAAACATATTAAGCAAACCATAATTAGATAGACCAGACAAAACATAGCATAACCATTAGCAATTATCAAAACAACTATCATAAGCTAAACCAGTTCTCAAATCAAATCCTAACATTAGCAGAGTTAAAACATAGCAGGTCACATAGGCAAATAAAACATTAACGTATAATCAAAGTTCACAAAATTAACTGAACAAATTATACATACTAAATTTATAGAATACTCACTTTCACATTAGCACATTCATCCCACAGATCAACAATTCACATAACGATAAACCAACATGACATCAGATAACAGCAATGCGAATCATATTAAAACATATTAATCATAACCTAGCATAGTAGACAGTAGTTACATAAACATACGAAAGCATACACATAGATAATAACATATAATAAACCCAGCACATAATCATTAACACTTGAACATACGAATCATAATCGAAATACTTATACATAGAAATAATGAGATAAAGATCTAGTTAACTACCACGAGCCCAGAACATATCATATCAAAAACATCATAACTATATAGATACAATCTCAAAATAATTGGAGTAGGCTCCAGAGTTTTATGAAGATGCGTATTGCATACGACATCATTCACTTAAAAAATCATATCGGACAACGGTCGGATCTAGGATGCACCCATACGCCCCACAAACATACATTGATAATATAATATAACTTGATCTCATAACAATTAACGAGATAAGGGCGTGGAACTTCACTCTCTTGCCTCTAGAGTCATGTCAGGGGTGCATCACTGACACGGACATGGAACCCCCATGACTAGGTATTATTTGGCTCGGGTGTCAAACTAACTTAGGTCAAACAAAAGTTTAATTATGACACAAGTCTTAATCAAACACAAGGTTCAGCAAAGAACATATCAAATAACTCATATCATAAGGTTCATACTCAAATATACTAAGATTCAACAATTATGCATATCAAAGTCTTCCTATCATCAAGTTCAAATCAGGTATCGCATGATTCAATAAAACATAAGTTCAGATAAACAGCAATCACAATCAGGAAAGGGTTCATAGCAATGGCATCGGAAATCCTAATACAAAAGCTAACGAAAAGAAAACGTTATAAGAAACTTCTTTGAAAAGGTCAGAATATCTGTACCTTAAAGCAAATGAGAGAAAAGCAACGAATGTAAGAATACGAAGATGTAACGTCGCGTCTCCTTCAACGAATCTACACGGATTATGATTTATTTAATACTTATTAGCATCATTAATGTTATAACGGATTTATCGCATTAATACTTTTAGAGTTGTCAGAATATTCTCATTTTAGTGACAGAAGGAATTTCAACATTTTAAAGTATAAATCATTTATTAGCCAAACTTAAGATTTGGAAATGGCAATTAGTAAACTTAAAGGCTTAATACAATAATTATCTTATTTGAGGACTTATATGATCATTTTTCAAAGTATAGGGTTTTCAAATGTCAAGGACGGATTTTAGGACTCTCTTTCAAAATAGTTTACACCAGTCTAGATAACTTACATGAAATAACGAATTTGCACATTTAGCTTTTAACCCTAATCGACTTTCTATTTAGGTTCTAGGGTTTCCCATACTCTTTAATATTACTAAATACGCATTAAATTCACATGTTACTTCTTTCAATGATTTCCTTTTTGACCTAGAACGTATATGATAAACAAACCGAAGATATCTCAAAACTCATGCATGCCTCTTCACAATCAACTCACACTTGTCGAACCCATAATTACTCGAGAATTACATTACACCTTTGACATCTTTAATTTCACGATCTAACCTTATATTATCAGATTTTACATTTTTAGCCCAAAGGTTTTAGAATTTACAAAACGTACCCTTTTTAATTTAATAACAATTCAAATGGCCCTCTAAGTATCCAAAATTACACGTTTAACCCCCATACTTATTTTATACGTTTAGTACATGTATTTTACTGTTTACAAAAATAACCCTTAAGTTTCATAATTTACAAAACCAACCCAAACTTTTATTAAGAACCGAAATATCATAATTCAAGTACAAACCCTAAACCTAGGTTTAACCCATCATTAGCTCATCATTATTACTTCATTAATTACCCTTAATGATAACAAGCAAACCCTAGTTTATGTAAACCCTAATCGTCCCTTTATATTTCTTTCCTTTTTCATACGCTATAGAACAATAAAACCCAAGACAAATTACACAAGCTTTGAATTCATGAACATGTATTTTATTCAGGTCGTATAACATCTAAGGGCTTCCAGAAAAATCAAGTCATGGTCCTAAAAATTATTATAAGCTCGTTCGCTATTTTATACACTTTTAGGGTTTTTAATCCAAAACAATTTAAATGCGACTTGTTAATTATGCATGACTAATTTTTACAGGTTCTATATGATTTTTAGGACTGAAAGTAACATTAGAAACATACCCTTGATGAGATTTGGACGTTAGAACAAAGAACCCAAAACTCCTACTCGGCGAAACCCTAATTGACCAAGAAACTAACCACGATCGAACCAGCACCTTAGGACCTCGAACCAGATTTTTAACACCTTCTTTAACTTCAAACTCGTCCAAGAAAAATAGCTTTAAGCCTTGGAAACTAGATGTCGATTTATGTAGGGTTTTCTTAGGTCGGTTTAGGTATAATCAGTTATTAGGGATAGAATGAACCGTATAATATGTATTTATATGATTTACTAATTTTCTTGTGGGCTTAATATTATAATGGACTTATAATAAATGGGATCTTAATTTATAAATTTGTATTGGGCCTTTATTAATTTTATTTCTTTATAAAACTTAATAAATGTATTAAATTTATATATATATAAAATACAAAAGCTGATTTTTATAAATTATAAACTATAAAAATTAACTTTACAAAGTCTTTAAAATTTATTTGGATCATATGTGATATTTCTTAAAAAATTTCTGAATTTACATAGCTTGTTTGGTATTCTTTAAATTAATTATTCATACTTTTTGATCATAGGGGTATTTTGATCTTTTTGTGAATTTTAGAAATTCAGGTATTACAATTTCTTCCCCTCTAAAAGAAAATTTAGATCCTCGAAATTGAACAAGAAACTTGAGACAGTCTGACTGACAAATGTGGATTCGAACTTCAGGAATATATGACGAATGCTAATCATATACTTATAAAGTATTAGCAGTAAAAGATGAGATAAGGAAAATTCAAAACCACACTCTAACTTATACAATTATCTAATGAGAAAACTATCATATGCATAGGCGGACCGAATCCTAGCAGTCTTTACTAATAGATGCAGTGGAGACATACAAATCTAAAGGACATAACAATCTATAGGTTCACACAAATCATAACAATTTCGGATCCCAATGGTACAAAACTTATATGTAACGGATATCGATAGAAAATGTCACCATTAAGTCTGATCTCAACCCAATATGAAAAGTACCAAATAACGGATACAAGGCAAATTTCATTCACATATCAACCCAGGCATTTCCCGGGCGTCATATAATTTAAATAAGTTCAAATTATATGATCTCGGTATTATACGTTGATCGAGCGTCATAATACTGCATCACATAACAAGTTCTTATTGTCACTATATTTGGTTCGGGTCGCATAAAAACACATAATTAATATCATAACAAAACATCCACATACGGAATACATACATATAGCAAGTAACATACTATAACAAACCCGGTCACAAGTATACCATCATGATGGCCATACTTCATTCAAACGGTAATAAAACAACATCATTAAAAAGATAAATATGAGCGAACTTATGAGGACTACGGAACAACGAATCTATCAGAAAGAAACATGACGGGGAACTATACTTCAAAATTTTGTATCATTTCCATTAATCAAACAAAATTTGCAAAATCGTCATAAGATGAACTCCCAAAAGAAAACTTAATAATCCAGATTCATCATCTAATGAAACAAAAGGACCTAACTCAAAATCAATGTCGAAATTTCTCATAACGAGGGACTAATCGGGCGTAATTTCTATCCTTGTCCGGATTGAACCTACTAGAAGCGTAGATTAGATCAGGAGTCCACCATTCTTCCTCATCTTCTTCTTCCTCTCTTCTTCTCACTTATCCATCCGTTCTTATTTCCTTATTTGTGGTAATAGTGACTAGCAAAATCGTTTCTCCGATTCTCTCCTCCTCTTCCATTGTGATTCGCGGCTACAAATCGACTCTAGTCCAACCAGCTCCTCCATCTTCTGAACTTTGGACATCTCATGATACTTAGTGGTGAAACCTTGGTTGTCAACAACTCTAGTTCATACTCTCTCTACTACTTTAGTCTCATCCTTCAGTCGGCTCCTCCACCGATGGTCATGGCATATAGGCCGAACTTCGTATCCTCTTGTTGTGCAGCAGCTCACATAATCCTCTTGACCTTTAGCAATAGGCGTACATCGCCTCCCAGGTTGCCTAGTACGGTCCTTGTTTGCTCTATGTCGGATGAACTAGAGGCGGCGAACCATCTAAAAGAATAACCACTATTAGCAAAGTCTAAGAATGCGATAGTGGGCCTTGAAAAGCAGCGAGAAGGAAAATCCTAAATCACCCAATCACCATGGTCATAGCCTAAGCTCTGAGGTCCAAAACCTAGAGCTCGTCTACGTAAATTGTAACACCCAACCCGCAAGGGTAAAGATATCACAATACGGTTTCATATCAGAACTTTAAATAATATACAATAGCGAAAGCCTTACAAAAATACTCAAAAGAAAACATAAATAACTAAACTTCAAAATAAATCTAAGATCTCTATAATCGAATATTGCTCTCATCTCTACTCTCCCCCATCGGTATCCCATAAGCTCATCTTGATGCTTAAAATATCGCCGCAGGGAAAAGAAAATGCGGTGAGCTTACAAAAGCTCAGTGAGCAGATATAACGAAACAAAAGCTAAACAAAACAAAATATACAAATGTGAAATCAAAATAAAATGTTAATGAGGAATCTTTTAGGATCTCGGAAGCACAAATATCTGAAATCCAAACAACCACGTAACAATTTAAAACATCTCATAGCACATTAATGACACAAACACAAACACATCAGAACAACCAATCATTTAGCATATCAAAAATAAATAGATTTCATATAAACTAAACGAAAAGTCTAAGGCTAACAGAAAAACACTTTCTAGGAAATAAACATGGCATTCAACAAATTAATTAACCTTCACTTAACACACTCAAAAAATATCGCGACTTAACGGAAAAACAAAGCATTCAAATCATGGCAGTCTCACAAGCAAATAGAAAACATATTAAGCAAACCATAATTAGATAGACCAGACAAAACATAGCATAACCATTAGCAATTATCAAAACAACTATCATAAGCTAAACCAGTTCTCAAATCAAATCCTAACATTAGCAGAGTTAAAACATAGCAGGTCACATAGGCAAATAAAACATTAGCGTATAATCAAAGTTCACAAAATGCTTGAACAAATTATACATACTAAATTTATAGAATACTCACTTCACATTAGCACATTCATCCTTGGATCAACAATTCACATAACGATAAACCAACATGACATCGGATACTTGACAATGCGAATCATATTAAAACATATTAATCATAACCTAGCATAGTAGGCGGTAGTTACATAAACATCTGAAAGCATACACATAGATAATAACATATAATAAACCCAGCACATAATTATTAACACTTGAACATACCGAATCATAATCAGAATACTTATACTTAGAAATAACAGATAAAGATCTAGTTAACTACCACGAGCCCAGAACATATCATATCAAAACATCATAACTATATAGGAACAATCTCAAAATAATTGGATGAAGTAGCCGCTCCCAGAGTTTTATGAAGATGCGTGTGCCCACGACATCATTCACTTAAACAAATCATATCGAACCATAACAGGATCTAGGATGCACCCATACCCCACAACAACATACATTGATAATATAATATAACTTGAGCTCATAACAATTACAGATAAGGGACGTGGCGAACTTCACTCTGCCCTAGAGTCATGTCGAGAGGTGCATCAGCGACACGGACATGGAACCCCCATGACTAGGTATTATTTGGCTCGGTGTCAAACTAACTTAGGTCAAACAAAAGTTCAATTATGACACAAGTCTTAATCAAACACAAGGTTCAAAGAAGAACATATCAAATAACTCATATCATAAGGTTCATACTCAAATATACTAAGATTCAACAATTATGCATATCAAAGTCTTCCTATCATCAAGTTCAAATCAGGTATCGCATGATTCAATAAAACATAAGTTCAGGATAAGCATGTGTCACACAATCGGAAAGGGTTCATAGCAATGGCATCGAAATCCTAATACAAAAGCTAGCGAAAAGAAACGGTTATAAGAAACACCTTTGAAAGGTCGGAATATCTGTACCTTAAAGCAAATGAGAGAAAAGCAACGAATGTAAGAATACGAAGATGGAACGTCGCGTCTCCTTTCTGAATCTACACGGATTATGATTTATTTAATACTTATTAGCATCATTAATGTTATAAGTTTATCGCATTAATACTTTTAGAGTTGTCAGAATATTCTCATTTTAGTGACTGAAGGAATTTCAACATTTTAAAGTATAAATCATTTATTAGCCAAACTTAAGATTTGGAAATGGCAATTAGTAAACTTAAAGGCTTAATACAATAATTATCTTATTTGAGGACTTATATGATCATTTTTCAAAGTATAGGGTTTTCAAATGTCAGGGCGGATTTTAGGACTCTTTCAAAATAGTTTACACCAGTCTAGATAACTTACATGAAATAACGAATTTGCACATTTAGCTTTTAACCCTAATCGACTTCATATTTAGGTTCTAGGGTTTCCCATACTCTTTAATATTACTAAATACGCATTAAATTCACATGTTACTTCTTTCAATGATTTCCACTTTGCAGAAGCGTATATGATAAACAAACCGAAGATATCTCAAAACTCATGCATGCCTCTTCACAATCAACTCACACTTGTCGAACCCATAATTACTCAGAATTACACATTACACCTTTGACATCTTTAATTATACGATCTAACCTTATATAATCAGATTTTACATTTTTAGCCCAAAGGTTTTAGAATTTACAAAACGTACCCTTTTTAATTTAATAACAATTCAAATGGCCCTCTAAGTATCCAAAATTACACGTTTAACCCCCATACTTATTTTATACGTTTAGTACATGTATTTTACTGTTTACAAAAATAACCCTTAAGTTTCATAATTTACAAAACCAACCCAAACTTTTATTAAGAACCGAAATATGCATAATTCAAGTACAAACCCTAAACCTAGGTTTAACCCATCATTAGCTCATCATTATTACTTCATTAATTACCCTTAATGATAACAAGCAAACCCTAGTTTATGTAAACCCTAATCGTCCCTTTATATTTCTTTCCTTTTTCATACGCTATAGAACAATAAAACCCAAGACAAATTACACAAGCTTCGAATTCATGAACATGTATTTTATTCAGGTCGTATAACATCTAAGGGCTTCCAGAAAAATCAAGTCATGGTCCTAAAAATTATTATAAGCTCGTTCGCTATTTTATACACTTTTAGGGTTTTTAATCCAAAACAATTTCGTGCGACTTGTTAATTATGCATGACTAATTTTTACAGGTTCTATATGATTTTTAGGACTGAAAGTAACATTAGAAACATACCCTTGATGAGATTTGGACGTTAGAACAAAGAACCCAAAACTCCTACTCGGCGAAACCCTAATTGACCAAGAAACTAACCACGATCGAACCAGCACCTTAGGACCTCGAACCAGATTTTTAACACCTTCTTTAACTTCAAACTCGTCCAAGAAAAATATCTTTAAGCCTTGGAAACTGGATGTCGATTTATGTAGGGTTTTCTTAGGTGGGTTTAGGTATAATCGGTTATTAGGGATAGAATGAACCGTATAATATGTATTTATATGATTTACTAATTTTCTTGTGGGCTTAATATTATAATGGACTTATAATAAATGGGATCTTAATTTATAAATTTGTATTGGGCCTTTATTAATTTTATTTCTTTATAAAACTTAATAAATGTATTCGGCTATATATATAAAATACAAAACTGATTTTTATAAAATTATAAACTATAAAAATTAACTTTACAAAGTCTTTAAAATTTATTTGGATCATATGTGATATTTCTTAAAAATTTTCTGAATTTACATAGCTTGTTTGGTATTCTTTAAATTAATTATTCATACTTTTTGATCATAGGGGTATTTTGGTCTTTTTGTGAATTTTAGAAATTCAGGTATTACACATACTAAATCCACAAATCGTATGACGCAACGGCTTCAAGCATTATAGTTGGAAACTTTTTATCACCTCTGTGAAATTGCCCTTGCCATTCTTTCGAAATTTTTTCCATTCCCAGTGCATACAATCAATGTTTCCCATTTTTTTTCGGTATCTTATGAATCGCTTTATGTGTGTTGTATAAGTTGTGAATGTAATTCATTTATGGTTTTCTTAAAAACTCAGCCGTATACAAATGGATTATGCACATAGTAAAATGATCTAGACAATCGCGTGCACAATGTTCCCCTATTTGTAAATACTCATCTAATGCATCAGGTGATATGCCGTACGCCAATTGGCGTAGGGCGCATGTGCATTTAATAATCACACTAAAACCCATTACACCCATAGCATCGGGTCGGACTCTAAAGAAATCAAAATGCTTGGGAAGAGGATGATGAGTTTCAATATATGTTTCAATATTTTGTACTACTTCTAAAAATAGTTTACGGCTCATACGATAGCGATGTATAAAATTTGTGTCCAGATATTTTGGGTCGTCACCAAAATAGTCGGCCATTAGACGTGCGTCAGCAGCTTCACGTTCATGGGGATGTATCTACGGTGGTGTGAACTTCCGACTTCTTGTTGCTGCAACAATTACTCAAACTCATATTCTTGCAGAATAATCTCGAGCTCCGATATCTCATCAAGATCACTTTCACCAGAATAAGATAAATTATTCATATTTATTGGTTATTATAGCGCAGTGTTTTGAAAGAATGGTTGTGCAAATTTTGTGAAAATCTGTTAATATTTATTTATAGTGTGTAAATTTTTGTTAAAAAAAAGGGTCAATTTTAAAATTTTAAAACGTTAGCAAACGTTCACTTATGACACACAAGGACGAAAAGGACGAAAATTTGCTTTGTTATGCAGACGAGTAGTTGCTTCATGACGAGCTATAGCGAGGTTAGCCGGTGTGGCGACGAGCCATGGCGAACCGGCCATGTCACCACTGCAAGCCATGGCTTGCCTTAAGAGCACCCGGTACCATGATTGTTATGCCTCGCCATTCCAGCTTGGCAAGCTTGGCAAGCTTGCCATGGCTAGCCATGACACCGCCCCCTCTTCATCCTTCGCCATTTTTACCTTCGTCGTCAGCACGGCAAAGGAGTAGATGTCCTTTTTGTCAGTTTTTTTTTCTTTTCTTTTCTTTTTCCTTGTAATGTTTGTATTTTTAGATAGCGGTGAGACCCAAATGAGTAAGTTGAGGTTAATTGTGAGTGAGGAGGTCAGTTGTGGATGTTTATTATACTGATGTGACACCTCGTAAGCCTCGAATGAGTATGTTAGCTCGCCATGACACCTAGTGCTCTAACCGCAAACCAACGCATGACCCCACATTACGAAACCAAAAAGTCTAGTCCAAATAATAATCACTCCACCAAAAAGATCGAATATAAATATCTCCACACGCATAAACACGTAACAACTTCAACGGGAAATGATCAAGTAAGTAGAAAAAAAGTTACAGTTATTAAACCATTAAACAACTTGAGAGGATCAACAAACAATTAGCCAATTAGGTTTATATAAAAACGCTAATAACGATTTGGCAAAGACAGTAACAGTTAGTTATGGCGAATAATAATAGCGATGGAAGCTCTGGAAGTAATAGTGACGTCATCACCGATGATCAGGACCACCAGTTTGCTAATGCAAGAAGGTATAATTATTTTATTATTTTAATTTTTATTTAATTATATGTTTGATTAAAATTTATGTGATTTTGAAACCATAGGGTTTATGAAATAATAATAATAATTATTATTATTCTTAATTTTTTATTGAAATGAAATTTTGTTTTTGTGACGTCATCAATTTTTTTTTTTTTTTTTTTTTTTTTAATATTTACTAGTAGTATAATTTTTGAGGAGTTAGGATCATGTGAAAGAAATTAGAAAGACTAGAAAGAATATCATCTAATGCCATGTGTCCCTCATTCACTCATTCCTTTTTTTTAATTAAATTTGGTTACGGGGCATTTTGGTCCTTTTAACCCCTTTTTTTATTTTCACCCAAAAATTTCAAACCTAAATAGCTTTAAACGACAAACTTTTATGAAAAATCGACTTCACCATAATTTTTAAAATTTAATTCTTTTTAATTTGATATGCATTATGATATATGAATAGCAATTTTTTTTTTCAACTTTTGAAGTGGGTGTTAATTTTCTTAAAATTTTTAGCATTTTCGGCTCTAATTTTGTCTAGTTTAAGGTCGAATTTTTCCAAACTTAAAACACGAAAGTTGTAGCTTTTTGGTCATTCTTTACCTAGAAACTTGAATTACGATAAAATATGAGTGAGATATCGCACGTTAAAGATGAATAATAACTGATGAACGTTCAAAAAGTAACTGATGAACGTTCAAAAAATAACTGATGAACAAATAAAATAACTGATGAACGTTATTTTTTCAAAAACGGCTGAACATTATAAAAAAATAACTGATGAACGTTATCAAAATAAATGATGAACAATATCAAAAATAACTGATGAACTGATAAACATTGTGTTTTTATTGATGAACACTGTTATGTAAGTGATGAACAAAATCAAAGAGAACTGATGAACAATACTTTTTGTTAATGAACATCTCTATTTAAAGATGAACAATAACTGATGAACGTTATAAAAATAACTGATGAATGATATAAAAAATAACTAAACAATATAAAAAATAACTCATGAATGTTATTTTTTCAAAAACTGCTGAACATTATAAAAAAATAAATGATGAACGTTATCAAAAATAAATGATGAACAATATCAAAAATAACTGATGAACTAATAAACATTGTGTTTTTATTGATGAACACTGTGATGTAACTGATGAACAAAATCAAAGAGAATTGATGAACAATACTTTTTATTGATGAACAAATGAACATCTCTATTTATTGATAAACAACAATTTTATATTGATGAACGTTTTTTTAGTTTAAAAACTGATGAACAATGTGACTAACATTGAAAATCACACCCTTTTAGAAAATAAATTAGTTATAAATTATCAAGATTTACCTTTTAAAAAAACTTTTTTAAAATTTCACTTGACACACTTCTTAATCACACAAAACCCATCTCAAACACCAAAAATCACACCTTTTTATAACAAAAAAATCCTCACAGACTTTTCATCAAACACCTTATATGCAAAAAAAAATCCCAGATGCATTACTAATTACATCACCAAATCAACTCTCCAACGTTAAAAATCATTAAATTTTCCATTTATAACAAGATTTCAAAGATTTGTTACATAGAAATATACAAAATTAAACACCTTATTTGTTACTGTCAATCTATCATCATCCATTTTCTCATACCCATATGTGGTGCCGTCTTCGTCTGAGCCTAAACCCAAGTTGCGTAACCAAAAAATAATCCGGCCAATAGCCGTAGTTTTGGTAAAAGTGGTGCTACTAGAATAGGTGTTGGTGAGCATTTAGAGTGTTTAAAGTTAGGATTAGGGTTGTTGAGGAATAGTGGTGCAGAAGATGAAGATGAATTATTGTTGGGAATCTGATGAAAAATAAAGAGGAAAGAGAAGATGAGAAATAAAGAAATATTTGATTGGGTATAGGAGTAGCAAATGACGAAGATGCCCCCTAACTAACAAAAATGCATCATGTTATTGATCTAAGCACTCTTTTGATCCAACGGTTAATAACACTTTTTAGACTTTGTAAATTTTATGACTTTTTAATAGATCCAGTTAATTTATGTAATTTAAGTTTGATTGAAATGTATTTGAACACATACCCTCCACTCTGGTAACGAGCCTTAACATCACTCTGGTACTTAGCTTAACATTTGTATAAAGGGTAATGACATACCCTCCTAAAGGATACGCCTTCGTCCTACACATAATTCTACATTATAGACTCAAATGTTGGCGTAAAAGTCATTCACGAATAATGGCTATCCACCTACCTTCGCCCAAAACACCAAAACACTCGTAGAGTTCGAAGCCTCACCTCTGTCAAGTTTCGAAGCCAAATTTATGACAAGGTTTAAAGCCTAACCTCCGACAAGGTTTGAAGCCTAAATGTCAAAGGTTCGCTACTTACGAACTTGGGTATGATAAACAAGAGAAAGAGCCGGTTAACAACCATATGTTTTGTGTAATGACCTCTATAACGGCCTCCACGTCATATTATGCCTATTTTATAAATAAGGAAGTCATCACAGAAGTAGGTAACTTAACCCATGATATATCATCTTCTTTACCTCAATACTTACATGAACATAATCACCATGATTGATTCTCACACCATGCGGTTCGCGGGGGCTTCCCCCGCGTTCCGTCTAACGCAGTGTCTTCTATTTCTTATTTTGAGGCTATCTTGTACTCGGCATCACCACCATCACCCATAATTCTGTCAATCACCATTGACGGCGCATGTGCAAGTTAATGTACGATGAGTGGCGCCATCCCTACGACACGCAACAATAAGTCCCGTTTTTCGGAGTCAAATAACCGTTTTCCCTAAATAGCGGTCAATTTCAACCACAAATCCCGACATCCTTGTTATCACATGGAAGCACCGTTGAAATGTCCACTTTTATCTCCAATCACACGATTTTCCTCCGACCACAAACTTTACGTTTACCATTTCAACAACCTTAGGTTTAAACACACTAACCTAACCTCCGACAAGGTTTGAAGCCTAAATGTCAAAGGTTCGCTCCATAGTCTTCGTATACAAAATATACAACCTTCCAGGTTTATATTACTTAACACATTGTCGTGTGCACCCATATTATGCCATTATGGCGTAATCATTATAAAACAAAGCCAAGTTCATACACAAACCTTGGTACCTTTCGCGTATGTACAAATAGGTTCCAATAAAACCCACTTAGAACTAAAATCGCAAGTTATATGGCAAACCTCATACATACGCTCCTTATATTCGAATATAACAAGGGGTTTCACGACTACTTAAGTCTAATCTCACGCCTCCTGCGAAGTCGTAACATTAGTCTGGGGGCTTAATGAGGTACCTACCTCGATAGAGTCAAATCTGGGCTATTATAAACAAGTACAACTACTTTTGTATTGGATTTGACAAAACAAAAGTAGCGTAAATTATTACCAAGTCTTTTTTAACAAAGCAATGATAAGTCTAAAGTCATGCACTCTTCGCATGCATAACATTAGACTGGGGGGCTTGATGACGCACCCTCTGCTATGCTAATGAGCCTTAACATCACTATGGTACTTAGCTTACCCTTCGTATAAAGTGTGATGACGTACCCTCCTAAAGGACGAAGCCTACGTCTTCGTCCTACACATAATTCTAGATTATGGATTCAAATGTTGGCGTAAAGTCATTCACGAACAATGGCTACCGTAAGGGAATCCGCCAACCGTCACCCAAAACACTCATACTCTGTCGAGGTCGAAGCCTCACCTCTGTCAAGGTTCGAAGCCTCGCCTCTGTCAAGGTTAGAAGCCTAATTTATGACAAGGTTCGAAACCTAACCTCCGACAAGGTTCGAAGCCTAAAGGTCGAAGGCTCTACCCACGAACATGGGTATGATCCGGTGGTCAAACACGACTTGGTCAAAAAAGAGTTGGTTCTCTGTAAGTGTCATGTTCTTTGTAATTGCTATGACCTCTATCCACACATGTTAGATTATGCCTATAAATAAGGAAGTCATCACAGAGGTATGTAACTTAACATAACCCATGAACATAATCACCATGACTGATTCTCACACTTGAGGCGGTTCGCGGGGGCTTCCCCCTCATTCTGTCTAACAATGTCTTCTATTTCTATTTTTAAGTTCTTGTACTCGGCATCACCACCATCACCCCTAATTTTTTGTCAATCACCATTGACGGCCTGATATTAAATTTGGATTATGAAATGATGAATTTTTAGGTTTAAAATTGTGTGCCTAGGGTTTGTTGTTTTTTTATAGTTTTTCTTTCTTTTTTATTTATAAGTTATGCCTATTTTTAATAAAAAAAATGTAATTTTGAATAATTGATTGTTTGATTTACGCCGATGATTGAACAACACCAACCACAGAACAAGAGCATGCGTTACATACGTCGTCAGTTAGCGGACGCAAGCAGTCGAGTTAATGTAGTAATAGTTGAGTGAGGCATAGTTGAGACTAGTTATCACTAATATGAGTCACGACTTGACGCGTTATATAATTTTGAATAATTAATTGTAATGTTTATATTAGGGTTATGAAAGGATGAAACACTAGGTTTATTGATTGTTTAATCATGTGTTATTTTGTAAAATTTATATTATTATGTAAAGTTATTATATCACGAAAAATATATAATCGAATAATATTGTTCGCCAAAAGTTTTGATTACAGGGTACCCGCCCATTTGTACACAAGGTACAAATATAAAAGCATAAAGTACAACATGACATAACCATGTTTTTGGTGTACAACTCTTATGTTTATAAAAAAAGCACTTCAATGGTTTTTATAATAAAGAGCTTGCTTTAGCACAACATAAGTGAAAAGCGCCAATTGTTTTTCCATCCAAACAGTGGAAACTGCTGAATGTGTATGAAAACTGTGGTAAGTTGATGGACATCAAAAACAAAAAAGAGCAGTCCCAAACACTCTCTAATATCATGACATATTAATATGTACTATCCATGCGAGGCAGCATGATTTTACAATCAGGGGGTGTTTGGCTTATCTGCTTATTGTTTTTGTGTTTTTGAAGTACGGAATAAGCAAAAAGTTTGGAATAGGCTACTTGAAACTATATTAACAACTTATTTCACTCACATAAAGCACTTTGGATACGCAAAACCGAACACCCCATAAACTTTTAAACTGCTGTACCATAATGATGGTATATTTTCTTACAAAATTCACATTAAGTTCTCATTTTTACATGCAAAAAAACTTGTGTATTTTGATAAATTTGAGAGTTTCTTGATGCAATTTTTCGGGAAATCTGTTCAGTTATCAGATAGATGCTCTTGACCAAGCAATCAAGCAGAACACTATTGTTTTCTTGGAAACCGGATCAGGAAAAACCTTGATTGCCATTATGCTTCTACGCCGTTATGCCCATCTTCTAAAAAAACCGTCACCAAATATTGCAGTTTTTTTGGTACCCACTGTTGTGCTAGTCAAACAGGTATGTCCCTTGACCTGTTTTTGACGTAGTTATTGCGTATTCGTTAAATTATTTACATCTTATTGTTGTATGTAGCAAGCGGAGGCTGTCAGGCAACATTTAGATCTCAAAGTTGAGGAGTATTGGGGTGAAAAGGGTGTTGATTACTGGAGTGCTGCTGAGTGGAAGAAGGAACAATATCAAAATCAGGTACAAGAAGTCAATGTTTGAAGTCTATTGTTGAACACGCTAGTAATCATACTCTCGCTGTTCTAAAAAAAATGTTACTTTTGGACAAGATGTAGTACTAGTAAGCTAAGCAATTTTGACATCTAAAACTTTAAATACCTATATACAATCATATATTACCTATGTTGCTTCATATATAATTAACTTTTAACTCTCATTTGCTGCTGTTGTTGTTTGGGTTGTGTTACAGCTCATGGTCATGACACCGGCCATATTATTTGACGCCTTGAAGCATAGTTTTATAAGCCTCAATTCAATTAAAGTATTGATATTCGATGAATGTCATAATGCAAGAAAAAGACACCATTATGCTCTGATTATGAAGGTGTTTTGTGTTTCTACGCCCTTCTGATTCCTCTGTGGCTCTGTGTATTTGTTAATATTATTATAATTATTATTCTTACTTTCTTTGAATATGTGAAATGTTATTTCTAGGAGTTCTATCACTACCAGAAATGTAATGGTGCTTCTCAGCTTCCTAGGATACTGGGAATGACAGCTTCACCCGTGAAAAGTAAAGGTGTGGAAACATTATTTTTAATATTGGTGAACACTTGTACTTTGTTTTGCATAATTATTCTAGTTAGTTGGTAATTAGGGATCCTAAGTAGCTTGTTTTTAAGATTTTAGGGTCAAACTCAAGCAAAGATTACTGGAAACAGATCAAGAAACTCGAGGATGTTATGGATTCTAAGGTTACTAATTATTTATATACTATTTGTTTTTTGGAATGCCACTTATTATTTATATCGTGCTCTTTAAGTCTGCAAAGTTGGGCTATATGCATCTATTTGTTTCGTATGTGATTACTCTTTACGTCCAAAATAATTCTGTTTCTAATATAGATATGATGGATATATGATTAGGGTCCCATATCGCTCCCAATTAAATTATTTACTAAACTCAAATAAAGCTAGTTATTGGTCAAAGGGTAAAAAAGTCATTCTTGCATATTTAGACTGTAATTACTGCACTTTTCGTAAATTAATTCTTGTGTGGTGGGCAATTATCTTGGGGCGGATGGGCACGTAATATGCAAAATGGAGCAAATGAAATGATTTTTTTTAATGGCTGTTGCTTGTACTTGTACATTCTTCTTATATAAATTTTTCCGTGGTTCAGTCTTATTATTTGATAATAATGACACATCTAGTTTTCTTATGTGATCAAGGTATATACATGCGATAGTGAATTTGTGCTAGCAAAATACATTCCGTTCTCCAAATTGAAGTATAAGTACTACAAAGACACAGAGGTTCCTTATCCAGCTCTTGAGATGATAAAACGTGATTTGTCGGTGTTAAAAGAAAGGGTAATTTTGATCTATTTGATAAAAGTACCTGAATTTTGATTAGTGTATAAAAATAAAATTAATTTAAGATCATTTACATACCAAACTTTATTTGGATCAATCCTCACCCTCCATCTCCATTTGATTCAATGGATGAGATTAAACCCAACATTAAAAAAAAAACCCACTTAAATCTTTTTTTTTTCTTCCAAAATATTAATATCTCTTAAACCGTTAATCATTAAGCGAAAAAAATATACCATCATGACGAGCATTTAATTATCTTTCTACAGATTGGAACTTTGATATACTTTTGACATTTTTTTTTCTTCGCTTTTTTAAGTATTTTTTCGTTGTTGAAGCTTGCATGAAGAAGTCACGTGTGATTAAACACTAATTTGAATATACTAATAAAATCACATGTGATATTGGTTTTAAATCACATATGATTTTATTACATATATCATATGTGATTTAATACTAATATCACATGTGATTTTATTAGAATATTCAAATTAGTGTTTACTCGTGATTTTTCATGAAAGTTTCAACAACGAAGGAAAAAGACGAAAAAACGTTATAAAAACGAAAAAAAAAGTGAAAAAAAAAACGAAAAACAAAACTATCGAAAGTATATCAAAGTGCCCGTTTATAGAAAGATAATTAAATGCTGGTCGTGATAGTATAATTTGTTTTGTCTAACGATTAACGGTTCATGAGATATTTAAATTATAAAAAATAGGTGAAATATGAAAATAATTTTAATCTGAGTCATTGATTTCTTTTTAAATGGATGGTGGGGATGAATCCCTTGGTATGTTGAGAAAAGTTTATGTAAAATAACTCTCATTTGATAAATATCAATTTCATTCTCCAGCATGAATCGAAAATCCGGAATTCGAACCTCTCGGAATCTTCCATGGAAAGTGCAATCAGAAGATTGTCGAGATTAAATTCATCGTTCGAGTTTTGCTTGCAAGAGTTAGGCATTGGGTTGGCATCAAAGGTGAGTTCTCATAACTTTTAGTGTAAATTACTAAAATGGTTCCTGTAGTTTACTCAAAATCACTAAAATTGTTCATTTTGGATGCTAATCGGCATAAATGGTCCCTAAGAAAGAATACCCATTGGAAATCTGGTCCCTCAGAGGGGCCATTATGCAACGAAAATTCCCTCTCATGGACCATTTATGCATGTAGTCTTCGAGAGGGAAGATTTCAGTGATTTAGAGCAAACCATAGGTACCATGTTAGTAATTTAGTCTGATTTGTATCATCTTGCAGTTAATCAAACAACATTCCATAATTATTCTCTCAGCATTTTCACAGCTATTCTGGCTACTTTAGAGCAAATAGTCAAATATGATGCCTCAAAAAGTCAAATCTTTTTAACAGGCAACAGAAGCAGATTCAAGTGAAGCCAATGATTTTCTTACATGGGGGAAACAGGATGCACGTGGTGAGACCATTGCTAGAGAATTCTGTAAAGATGCCAATGCCATTTTCTCTAATTACATACCCGCTGGTAATAGAAAAAAGACTTTTTTTGTAATGCGAGTATTATCTTCTAGTTCTTCGTTCAGAATCATACTACTTTGTTAATTTCAACTTTTTGGCGAGATATAGGATGGTTACCAAATCATATCAACCAAAAAAGTGTGGACCTTGGCTTACTTTCAGCAAAAGTGATTTGCTTGATTGAAGCACTGGCCGAGTATAGGTTTGTTCCAGATAGTGTTCTTAATTCGAGTTTAGTAGTTTGTATAAATTCTGTTTTAATTTGTAAGAATTCATGGAATTTCTTGTAGGCATTTGGATGACATGCGATGCATTATCTTCGTGGAGAGGGTGGTTACGGCCATCGTACTTAAAAGCTTACTTTGTGAGCTAAACCTACTATTTGGGTGGAAAACAGAATATACAGCAGGAAATCATTCTGCAGTGCAGTCACAAAGCCGTGGTGTACAAAATAAAATTGTTGATGAGTTTCGCAATGGAAAGGTATATCTAATTGTAGTTCATATCTGTCAAACATTTTGACTACATCAAAAAAAATTGACTATATGCTATGAGGAGGTCCGGTTTGAGGTTCTAGAACACAAAAAAGATGATATACCTGTTTAGGAGTTTTTTTGTTTGTTTTAAGAATAAGTATGAACATGATTATGTACTTTCTGTACAATGTGATGTATACAGGTCAACATCATTGTTGCAACTTCAATTCTTGAAGAAGGATTAGACGTTCAGAGTTGCAATCTTGTTATTAGATTCGACCTTTCATCTACAGTTTGCAGCTTTATACAGTCTCGAGGTCGTGCTCGAATGTGGAACTCAGAGTTTTTGTTGTTGATACGAAGGTACAAACATTAAAAACACTTGTTTAGCTCGAAACAGGCCTGCGTGACTTGTCTGAATTTTCTAGATTTTTATTTTATATATATTTTGTTCCAAATACGGTTACAACTATATTATTTTGGTAAGTATCAGGATTTTTTTGAATAAAATGATTTAGGAGGTTTTGTGTATTAGGAATACACCTTGGGTGACAATTAACCTGTTTTCCTTCTTTGATACTTTCTTTAAGCAAATTAATTCTATCTTTTAAAATATTTGATTCATTGGTGCTGCATCATAACCCGAATTGAGCCAATTTAGTATTGGTTGGTTTGAGATTGCCAACTCTACAGAAAATGTCTTACATTTATTGAAGGTTTGACATTGTGTCCCATGTTGTTATCTATACTGTTTTACTCTGTAGGTAGTCTTCTATTCATTTTGTAACTCGTAAATGTTTTGTGTGCAATTTTGTAGCAATCTCATGTGGTTGTACTTCTTTTTGCCTACATTTAAAAGTTAAATGTCTTCATGTTTTTAGGATAATTGACTTATTTTTGCTGATTTTCAGTGGTGATGTGGAAACACAAGAGATGGTGAATAATTACCTTAATAGCGGACAAATTATGCGGGATGAGTCGCTGAGTCATGCATCTGAACCTTGTGAGCCACCTGATAGTGCAATGTTCAATGAACCTGTGTATCGTGTAGAGTCTACTGGTGCTTCTTTAAGCCTGAGCTCTAGCATTGCTATGGTTTATTTTTATTGTTCCAGGCTACCTTCAGACAGGTTTGTTCTCAACTATTTAGCTTTTAATGTTATTATATATACTTTAGTGTGTAGTGATTATATGATAGGCTGGGGCAAAAGTTAAAATAGGTAATTCTTGGTGTGGGTTACAGGCTGGTAGAAAAATATTATGGTGGCATTTAATTGGAAAACATTTTCTTTCATTTTCTATTTCTTGTTTTGTAGGAAAAGGGAGGGGAGTTTTATTTCCACAAAACAATGGAAAATTTAGAAAACGCGTTTAGTTTGAGAAACATGTGTTTGTGTTTTTCATTTGGCAAAATTAGAAAACATATTTAAGTGTTGTTGTTTTCTATCTCAATTCTCTATTCACCTTTGTAATATTATAAAAAAATCTTCAAAACACAAAAACAAATATTATAAAAGGTAAAATATAACATCAAATAACATGAAAACAGCTTCAAGCGATTACAATTCGATATAAAAATATTAAATTCGACATAAAGTAAAATTTCCTATTTCATCCGTTTTATACGTTTTTATCCGTTTTTTATGTTTTTATCCATTTTGTACTTTTTTATATGTTTTTGAACATTTTTATACGTTTTATTAAAGGTGGCAAATGGGTCGGGTTGGGTAGATGTTAGGTCATGGGTCAAATGGGTCATGGGTCATGGGTCATACAGGTCCTGTTTTAAAAATGGGGGGTCATGGGTCAGATGGTTTGGGTCGGGTCGACCCACTAAATTATAATGTTTTCATCCGTTTTTTTTCTTTCTTTTTTTTAATGTTTTTGTTTGTTTTTTTACTCTTTCGTCTGTTTTTTACGTTTTCGTCCGCTTTTTTATGTTTTCGTCCGTTTTATTACGTTTTCGTCTATTTGTTACGTTTTCGTCGGTTTTTTTACGTTTTCGTCCATTTTCATACGCCCATTTTTGTTTACGTTTTCGTACGATTTTTTACGTTTTCGCCCGTTTTTTACGTTATTTCTTAACGTTTCCGTTCATTTTTTTTCGCCCGTTTTATTATGTTTTCTTACGTTTTCGTCCTTTCGTTTATGTTTTTTACGTTTTCGGCCGTTTTTTTTACAATTTCTTATGCTTTTTTTACGTTTTCTAAAATATTCCCTTTTTTTCCATTTTTTTTTACGTTTTCGTCAGACAAAACCTAAAAAACGTAAAAAGAAAAAAAAAGAAAAAGTGAAAAAACGGACGAAAACGTAAAAAAAAGACGAAAACGTAAAGAATCGGACGAAAACAAAAAAGTTGGACGAAAACGTAAAAAAATAGACGAAAACGTAAAGAACAAACGAAAACGTAAAAAAACGGCCGAAGATATAAAAAAAGGGTCGAAAACGTAAAATATCAGATGAAAACGTGAAAAAATGAAAACGTTAAAAAATGGACGAAAACGTAAAAAATCGGACAATCATAAAAAACAGACGGAAACGTAAAAAATGCACGAGAATGTAAGGAAACAGACTAAAACGTAAAACAACGGACGAAAATGTAAGGAAATGGCCTAAAACGTAAAAAAATGAAAGCGTAAAAAATATGGATGAAAACGTAAAAAAAGACGAAAAAGTAAAAAATGGACGAAAAGGTAAAAAAAGACGAAAACGTAAAAAACCAGACGAAAACATAAAGAATCGGACGAAAACATTAACAATCGAATGTAAACGTAAAAAATGGGACCAAAACGTAAAAAACAGATGAAAACGTACAAAATTGACGAAAACGTAAAAAAAAGGGTCAAAATCGTAAAAGACGGTCAAAACCGTAAAAAACGGGACGCAAACGTAAAAATCGGACAAAAACGTTAAAAATCGGACGAAAACGTAAAAGAACGGACAGAAACGTAAAAATTGAACGAAAACATTAAAAAAAAGACAAAAACGTAAAAAATCTGATGAAAACGTAAAAAAACAGACAAAAACGTAAAAAGTCGGAAGAAAACGTAAAAAACAGATGAAAACGGACAAAAACTTATAAAAACGTCCTAAAACGTATAAAAATGGGCGAAAACGGATTAGGGGTATTTTAAAGGAAAATAGGTGAAAACAAAAAAAATGTGTTTTGTAGTTTTGTGTATTAAAGTTAGAAATAGGAATTTTATGTTTTGTAGAGAATTTTATTGGAAAACACTAATTTGAACGCGATTTGTGTTTTCTTTGTTTTCCACAAAATATTTTGTGGAAAACAAGGGTGTTTTCCCTCAACTAAACGCACCCTATAAATTCCAAATTGGAACATTCTATAGACCGTTGGTGTGTCAAATATAATTCAATATTATATGAACAACAACCAATACTTCTAATAAATGGCTTTACGAGGCTTTATCCACAAAAAAACACTTTGGGAGACCTTTAAGGCTTCAACCAACTTGAATTGTTATGTATACCTATTTACCCCTAGTAACACAACCGGAATCGATTATTCGTAAACACTGTTGGTAATTTTAGTGTTATCAACTTATTTTAGGTGATTGTGTTTGACTTGAGATCAAAGGGCTCTATACAAGTTTAGCTCAAGACGAGTTGGGAGGTTATAGTTAGCTTGATAATGCGTAACGTTTTATGCAGAAATTAAGATTTATGGAAAGGTCCAATTTTTTTATAACACGTTAAGTTTTATGCAGAAAATAGAGATTCGTCGAGACACAACTGTATTGCTCATAGTCACAGGTGCGTTTTTCGTTCCCGCTTGCTTGTACCCAAACGTGGTACGAACACGCTGATCGAGATCGCTAATTTCCCAAACAAAGTTGTTTAGCGCACCAAAATCAACTGGTTTGGCGTACCAAAAGTCATTGGTTCGGCGTACTAATATACTGAGTACACCGATTTACATTGAAATTCGGTCAACTTTTAGCGTTCCCAAACAAAGTCTCATTTCCTTATAAATGGCATTTAGGGATTTTTATAAGTCCAATCTTTTCAACAAATTACAAAAGGGTTTTTCATTTCAAGTTTAAATACAAGCATCATCTACTCGCATGGTAGTGGATCCATGGTCGTCAGCCGGCTTCGATTACCAACGTCGCCGCCACCACCAAAACTCTATCGTTGAACCACTATCATCACCATCACCGCTCACACCTACAAGACCAGCCACCTCCGATATTCTCCACTCACCATCACCACTATGCCCAACCATCAGTTTTGTTTCCAGATCTGTGCATGTTAGTTTTTATCAACGATGATAGCTAATTGGGGAGAGGGGGTTTCAAGCTTTTAATACAACTTTTTTGTGGGTTAATGGCCCGCTACATGGGCTTTGATATTTTTTGTGGGTTGGTTTGTTAAGTTTTGTACTATCATTATATGGGCTAGAGTCTTGTTTATAAGACATATCTTGAATGTAAAAGTGTTGGAAAAAGAAGATGATAATTTGGATGAATAAATGGTGGTGGTTGGTGGGTTTTGGAGAGAGAGAAAAGTGGGATATAAGTTTGAGATGATGCAACTCGTTTGGTATGGGTGAAGCATAATAAGAGTGGGTATGGGAAAAGACAATTATACTCTCATGTGCAAGTCATGTGATGAGTTTTAAGAGTAAAATTTTAACGTCTGTTTGGTCAAGGGACTGTGGGTGTTAAGGACCGAAGATGAAAGTCAACCCAAACTACAAGGACCATCTTTGTAATCTACTCTAAATTTTATAAATAAAATATATTTACCTATAAAAATTAATATCTATATATGTACCAAGTATAAGATGGTACATTGTACCAAATCGGGTACATCGTACCAAGTTTTAGGGACTTAGTGAGCTCTGATCCCGTACCGAAGCAAACCACGTTCCATGTGACTATGGTTTCTCCAACCATTATGTCTTAATTGATATATCTGCTTTTGGGCTGGTTATATGTATTACATTTTGGTCTCATTTTCAAAACAAAACATCAAAACGTTTTTGATCGATTTCTCGTGCCTTAGATTTCGATTGCCGATCCGTCTTATTTGAATAAGGATTTCGTGAACCCGAGGCATATAAGGTCGAAATACTTTAATATGAAAGCGATCACACGATTCAGATTGATATCGAGATTATAACCATTCACAAAATACCACATATTTCCTACAAAGATTGAATTTTCCTGGTTTTAATCATGGGAGAAACTTTTAAGGATATGACGTAGAAGTTTGGGAAGTTAGATAAGTTAGAGGGAGTGATTTCTCATTTGTCTATATGTTGATGACATGTTGATCTTTGGGGCCGATGAAGATCAATTTGATAAAACAAAAGAGTTTTAGTCATCAAATTTCTCCATGAAGGTATGACGTGAGAAAATGGAATAACATTTATACTTGATAAGTTCAAGTGCAATGATTGTTGCCTGGTAAGCACCCGTTTGGATCCACCTATCAAATATAGGCGAAGGCGCGAAGCTGTATCTCAGTTTGAGTACTCGAGAGCTATTGGTTGCTTGATGTATGCTATGACAAGCACCAAGATCGGATATTGCTCACGTTGTGGGTAAATTAAGTAGGTACACTAGTAATCCCAGCACTCTATCACTAGGTATTCAAGTACTTAAAGAAGACCATGGATTATGGTTTATCATTTGGTGGGTTTCCTTCGTTATACAAGGATCACAAGATCATACTTCTACAAATGGGTGGGTATTCTTGCTAGGTGGAGGTGCCATCTCATGGGCTTCCAAGAAACAAACTTGTGTTAATGGCTGCAAAGAGGCAGAATGGTTTAGGAATATGATATATGAGATTCCGATGTGGCCAAATCCAGTTTCTCCTATTTCTATTCATTTTGATAGTGTTGCAACTTTGGCTAAGGCGTATTGTCAAATATACAATGGAAAGTCTAGACACTTCGGTGTTAAGACATGGTATGGTTTGTGAGCTAATTACGAATGGCGTGATTCCCGTGGATTTTGTTCGATCTTAACAAAACTTGGCGGATCACTTGACTAAAGGATTAGCCCGAGACTTGGTGCACAAGTTGGGTGTCGGGATGAGATTAAAGTCCATACAAATCTCTATTTCCCTTCTACGTAATGCTAGGAGCTAAATTCAATGTGGAAAGCTCATTTTTAAATATTGGAGCACATTAAACATAATCATCCTATGTGGTATGTGCTTGGTTCAGCAAGTGATGTAGGTTGAAGTTAAACTTCTTTATAGTTCTTTTAAAAAATTGCGTGTGCATGTGCAAGAATAAAAGGACTACCTATGTGAGCATGAAGTTTTGCTGCTTTAAGAAGCTTGGACTTGGCTTTTATATGCTTATTAAAGGATATGGACGCATGGCTTTATAATAGTGTCAAGCTTATAAACATTAGAGTATTACGATAACTTGTGTATATTTTCTTCGGGAATTGAAGGGTTCAATCCAAAGCGACACCCGGATTTTCGAATTTCTGGAATGTGTAATATACCAAGTGAAAATTCAATACATAGTGACATTTTCATTTATGCACGATTTTGGTTTGTTTTGTGAATTTATAGTAAATCAAGGATTACACTAAAATGGGGGAGGATTGTGTTTTACTTAGATCAAAAGGGCTTATTTTAGGTGATTGTGTTTTACTTAGATCAAAAGGGCTTTATGCAAGTTTACCTCAAGACGAGTCGGGAGGTGTGGAATGCACACTCGTTATAGTTATCTTGATACTGCCACAACTAACTAAGAGCAGTTTTTGATAATGCATAACGTTTTATGCAGAAATGGAGATTTATGGAATTGTCCAATTTTATTATAATACATTACGTTTTATGCGAAAGACAGAAATTCATCGAGACACAACTAACTGTTTTGCCAACCATTGTGTCTGTTCCATATAACCACTCTTAACCGAATATTCGGTTGGTTATATGTAACACATTAACAAAATATCAAACAATACAACGTTTTTTATTGATTTCTCGTGCCTTAGATTTCGATAGCCAATCTGTCTTATCGATTAAGGATTTCGTGAACCCGAGGCATATAGGGTCGAAATACTTTATTTTGAAAGTGATCACACGATTCAAATTGATATCCGCATTATAACCATTCACAAAACACCACATATTTCCTACAAACACTTGGTTCAAAATTACCACTTCCACGTATAATTTAACAAGATTACTTGACTATTAGTCAAATATATAAAAGATCATGCAATATGGACAAAGCTGAGAAATGTTTTGTCATTCAAGACAAGTACCATCAATTTATCAAGGAAAGATATTGCAATCATAGTTTTAGCACATCTTGTGTCTTTAAAATTGATTTGTGCTTATGTTTTTAATGTTTTGCTGTTCATAGGTATTTCAAGCCTTATCCAAGATTTATAATTGATAAGGAAGCCAGAACTTGCAGTATCTATTTTCCTAAAAGCTGTCCGCTTCCAAGTGTGCATGTTGAAGGCAACGCAAAAATGCTGAAGCAACTTGCAAGCCTTACAGCATGCATAGAATTACACAAGATGGGTGCATTAACAGATAATCTTGTTCCTGATACTGTGGAGAAAGCTGTCGATGCACAAGAAATTGGTAAATTTAAAATTTTCTGTCGTTAGAAATTATTAGAGGTGGCAAAAAGCGGCATTAGGTTGTTTGGGAAGGTCAATATGGATCGGGTTGGACTGGATAGACCCTGTTTGGCATCGTGGCTATCGTGACCATATTTTTGTTTTTAACTAGGAGAAAACAAAAAATGAATAGACCCATTCATAATTAAATTTTGCATAACTGTCGCCTCTAGAAATTCTACATTTTGCTACGTCATTTTTTAATAATATTTCTGCTGTTACAGCGTACAATTATGTAGAAGAACACGTTCAATACGTACCACCTGAACTTCTAGGCCAATGTGGGAGTGATTCGTCTAAGTTGTATCATTTCTACTCAGTTAAGTTAAATAAGAAATTTGAATACGATATTCCACTCCAAGATATTGTGCTTGGAGTTAACACTGAGTTAGAACTTGATAATGGAAGGCTATTCTTTGATCTTGATGCTGATAGAGGAAGCATTGCTGTTTCCATTACATATATAGGATCGTCTTCGCTTTCATCTGAACAGGTAATATGCAGATTGCAAAATGTTTATTTCTAATTTGCATATCTTTAATATGTCTATGGGGGTGTTTTTAGATGTGCTTCATGAAAAAGATAAACTGATTATTGCTACATAACGTCATAATAAGAAGTTTTAGAGTTTGGATATGGCGATTCTGATCATGATTAGTTAATAATCAGGGATAAAATCAGTTTTAAATATCATTTCCATACTTCTTCTTTTTAGACGCATTTCTTACTGATCTGATGCCTTATTAATCATTGCAGCATGTATGAAAAAGTAACTAATATTGTATACGAAGTATTGATACAGTTGATATATAGAAGTGTCATCAGATACACATCTGAATACTTGAACGATCTATAAAAGTAGTCTTTTTTAGTCATTTTATTCTTTAGAAAATCAGAATTTGCAGAATATCTGAAAAAACGGTTACTGATTGTTGCAATTTACAACCCTATGTAGTCAAGACAGTTTCAAAACACACATCCAGACACCCTGAAAATAGATGCTTGTGCCTATTTAAAGAAATGTTTTCTAGACACTATGGGAT
Organism: Chrysanthemum makinoi; assembly: GCA_910596185.1. NCBI lineage: Eukaryota > Viridiplantae > Streptophyta > Magnoliopsida > Asterales > Asteraceae > Chrysanthemum > Chrysanthemum makinoi. The sequence continues at coordinate 53,204,478 of OU343220.1, forward strand.
TGATCTAACACTATTTTACTCATTCATATTATGTAATTTTGTTTTCCAGATAACCATATCAACCCAATTCCAAATGACGTTGTTAAGAGTGCTTCTTGATCACAGCATCACAAAGCTATTAAAGTCTCTTGAACACTTTAAAGTGAATAATGATCTTATTGCATTTGATTATCTTTTGCTCCCTACAACAGACGTCAATAGAACTCCAATAGTCATTGATTGGATGTCTGTTCGTTCTGTTTCATTTCCATTCGCAACAGAAAAACATAACTGTATTTTAACCTCCAATCGTCATGACAAAGTACACACACTAAATGGATTAGTTTGCAGCTGTTTGGTGGAAAATTCTTTAGTATATACTCCTCATAATGAGCACGTGTATTGCACTACCAAAAGATTAACTGGCTTAAATGCTAGTTCACCCTTGCAAATCAGGGATGGCAAATTTACTACATATAAAAATTACTACGAAGAACGGTACTCATTCTTACTACTTTTCTACTAGTAATTACTGTAGTTTTTTATAACTGGGGGTAAAATTGACGCCCTTTTAATATTGCAGGCATGGCGTTGACTTGCGGTTCGAAGAAGAATCGCTTTTTTCTGCCAGACAACTCTTTGTAGTTAGAAATTTACTTGAAAAAGGCAGATATCACAAGGATAAAGGTAGGATTTATAACCTTTTTGAAAACTAAAAAAATTAAATAATCTAACTGCCTGTATATAAAGTGTGACTGAAAAACTGATGCTGGTATAATTTTACTACATTTCTATTCATTATCTTCATTTTAAAGTCTTTTGAAAATGTATTTTGTTGAATGGTCCAGGTTAGTAATTGTACTATTGCATATCCTAGCTTGGTAATCAAAGTTACGACTATTTAGCTATTTTGGCAATTAAAGTTTTTCTTTGGTCCTATTTGGTAACTATTTTTTGGTCTGATTTGGTATTTTTCCTTTTTTACATCATAATTATCAAACTAGTTACTAGCCCATGTAAGAAACTAGTACTAGTATAATTTACCACGTTTGGGCATAGAAAAGTATTATTACCAAATTAGATCATCTCAAAAACTCAAAAAGTAGGTTGCTATTTTTGATCTTATATGGAATATGTGTTTTTTTTCTCATTAAAACTTTTTCCTAATAAAAAATAATGAATCTGATAGGTGGGGAGGTATTATATATAACTAGACGGGCACCCGTGCGTTGCGGCGGCGGGTACCCGTGTAACTAATTTTTCCGGTGAGCAAATATTTACGTTTTCAAGCACCGAATAATTTGATCCCCTTTAAATGATCATTTTTAGACTTAATAGAATATCAACCTTATAATTAGCATGTTGTTACAATATGGTTGACAATGACTTTTACTAACTGATTGAATGTTAGGATTTCAGTTGTTAGCATCAAGAGTGAGATAATCATAATGTAATTCGTTAATACACAAAACCTAAAAACATTAAACTTACGGGATTGGATGCTAGATTCAAGGGGTGACCCTAAGAAGTTGTGCGAACAAAGAGTACTCAAAAGCAAACGTATTTCATTGCCTTAAGTTTTACTATTTTGCTTTTTACACAACTTGCTACAAAGTTACCTACGTAGTTTAGAACCCATCTTTTTAGAGAAGGCAACAATTTACCTTTATAGTCAAGATCGATGTCATGTCGTGGTGATTAGTTGAAGCACGTAAAATCAGTTGGTTCTTGTGTTATTTGTTTCTTGTTATTATTAAGTTTTTACGCATTAAAAGTTTAGAGATGTTACAAGCCAATTGAATGTTACAAGTTAAGTTTTTCGCATTAAAATTACTGTTACAAGTTTATTTACAATACACTTAATATTTCAAGTTTAGATATCATGCCATTAAAAGAAAGTGTGTAACTTAATAATTTTAAGCCTTCTATAAAAAGAATGTCCCAAATGCTTTATAGACTAGTATAGATTCATTGCGAATATAACTTTGGTTACGGTTATTTGTTTATTTATTTTTATTTGCAGAATCAAGTAACGCAGGGGTTGAACTGCCTTCTGAACTTTGTTACATTTTGATGTCTCCAATATCTATAAGCACTTTCTATTCTTACTCTTTTGTTCCTTCCATCATGCATCGGGTCGAGTCCTATCTAATTGCTCTCAATCTGAAAAAGAAGCATTTGGATTGTAGTCAGCAAAAGGGAAATGTTCCTGTTTTCAAGGTATTATTTGTATATATAAATTACAGAATTTCATTTATATAGATGTTAGAAAATATGAGACTAAATGGTGTCTTGCTAAATAATGATTTTTGTTTTCTTTTTTGTAACAAATGAGCCTAAAATTGATTTGTTTTATTTCAGGTCTTGGAAGCTATAACAACGAAAAAATGCCTTGAACGATTCCATCTGGAATCTTTTGAAACTTTGGGCGATTCGTTTCTTAAATATGCTGCTAGTCAACAGCTATTCAAATCATTTCAGGACCAACATGAGGGCATTTTAAGTTCTCGGAGAGAAAAAATTATTTCTAATGACTCGTTATGCAGATTGGGATGTAACTGCAATCTTCCGGTAATGATTCGTGTTCTCTCTTATCGATTTTTATTGGCAGGAATATCAACCCGTTTACTTATGAACGGGTCGACTGGGGGGTATGTATCTTTAACGGGTCGAATGGGCCAAATTTGACCGAAGTGTCATGAAATTTCATATAACTTTTAAGATCATTTATATTAGATTATCAGCTTATATTATTTTTGTAAAATATAGATTTCTGCACAAAAGATGTTTCAACTAGTTACCCACATGACCCATTTTTGTCACCTTCAGTTGACAACTACAAAATAAGCTGAAAAAAGACATCCTAATTTCTTAGACGTCTACTTTTTATCTTATCTGGATTGGATATTTTGGGTATTACTTATTAGTTATCATTTTCAGGGATTTATACGTAACGAGCCATTTGATCCAAAAACATGGTCGGTTCCCGGGGACCGTTACAACAGCTTGAAATTAGAAGAAGAGGTTCTTTCAAGTGAAAGAAAAGTATATATTGGGAATAAACGCACATTGAAAAAGAAAAAGGTTGCTGATGTGGTGGAAGCACTAATTGGTATTTTTCTTAGTGAAGGTGGTGAAATGGCCGCTCTATCTTTTATGAGCTGGCTTGGAATAAAGGTTGACTTTGTCAATACGCCATACGAAAGAAGCTTCACATTGCGACCAGAGAACTATCTAAATGTTCGACATTTAGAATCGCTACTTAATTATACATTTCGTGATGCCTCTTTGCTTGTTGAGGCACTAACTCATGGATCTTATATGCTACCTGAAATACCAAAATGTTACCAGGTAAATCTACGATTTTGATTAGTTATAGAGGTGGCAAAATGGGCACTTTTCATCCATAAAATATAAAAATATACATTTTGTCATTATCAGTGTGCCAAGTATGAGTTTAAAATTTATAATATAGGAAGTTTTGTGCTTTAAGTTTCATTTTGGACGATTTTCTGCTCGTTTAACCTGTTTCTTATTTGGGTTAATTGCTTGATTTCCCCCTTTGAACTATTAGAGATAAAACCGAATCAGCCCATTTATAAGTAAATAGTTTGTTTATATATATGTTTCTCCTTTAGTTTATACTATTGCATCTTTTTCATTGGTTTTTGAACATATATTTGTCACATATTTTTCTATCTAGTTTATTTACTAACCCTATCTTAGACAAGTTTGTTTATTTTTTCTGTTTGTCTCTTGGCCAATGTGAGCAATTTTATATGACCTGAAATTGACATCTATGATATTCAATGCAACCTCTTTTCTTGTGCTTCTTCATAAAATCATCTATCCGCTTGTGCAGCGTTTAGAGTTTCTTGGGGATGCGGTGCTGGATTATTTAATAACTGTACATTTCTATAATAAATATCCGGGACTGTCTCCCGGAATGTTGACGGATCTGAGGTCTGCTTCAGTAAATAATGATTGTTATGCTCAATCAGCCGTTAAAGTTGAACTTCATAAACATATTCTCCATGGATCTCAAGACCTACATAGGCATATAGTTACCGCTGTTCGTGACTTTGACATTCTGTCCTCAGAAACTACTTTTGGATGGGAGTCCGAGACCACTTTTCCAAAGGTTAGTTATTAATTTGTGGTTAAACAAATTTAGTCTTGCTAATTATATTTATGGCAAAAATGCATATATATCCCTCCCAAAGTGAATAATTGCATATATATCCTTTGTACAAGTTTTTTAAGCACATTTTACAATGGTTTTTATGCATGCTTTGGATATATATGCAATTTTGCATTTTCGGAAGGATATATATGCAAAAGCCCCATTATTTATTTATTTATTTTGGTATACCCGGGTTTCCAACTCGATATTGCGAGCCGACTAATCCCAGGGCGACTACCCTTTTGGATAGCCCGGAGTCGGCGCAGGTGAACCTCCGTGGCCAATGGGGGATTAATTTTCTCCCCAGGGTTCGAACCCAAGACCGCCACTTTCGTCCTAAGAGACTAAGCCCTTACCACTTATTTTAAATCAGTCATTAGAAAAATGGTTTTGAGTCCCATTTTGATAATTTGTTTATCCAAGAAACCTTCTAAAAAACAGATTTCTAAAATGATACTTGATATAAAAATGTTAGATATGTATAAAAATGTGATAGATACTTATAATACCAATTTTTTTATAAAACTGTTAATATTGTGAGTCACAAGCTGAGCCAAAAGGGGAAAAAGAGAAAACCATATTTTAACGACTAGGGACATAAAGAAATGGTACTTAATGCATATTACCCTTCTATTTACAATTAGTTTTACGGCAGCTAGTATCAATGATTATCCAAATACTATTTAACCAAATGTCAAATTAACGAAGTACAACATAATACAAATAACCCTAAGAGTTAATTACTTAAATGGTCCATGTGGTTTGTCGGGTATAGCGAAATTGGTCCCTAGACGTTTTTATTCACGGATCCTCTCCCTATGGTGTTGATCCGTAACGGGTTTGGTCCCTTGACCAATAATTCCGTTTGTTTGACCGGGAAACCCATCCAAAAATAGGTGAAATGACAAAATTGCCCTCTTTTTATTTTTTTAAAAGAATAATAAAAGTTATATTAATATCCATACAAACTAGAGTAATTTTTAATTTTGTTGTAGAACTTGCACCATTTTTTTTCTTTAACAAAATCATCAAATTAACAACCTATATACCCATTTTATTTCCCACATCAATCCACAAACACACAACATTATTTCTTTATCATCCATCTCACACCTCCAAGCACTTTAAGATCAAACTAATCAAAAATCTCACCTAACATTACACACAAAATCAACATTCTCAAAATAAAACCAATCAAAACAGTGGCACAAACATTTTAGAACAAAAGTCTTTTTTTTTTTTTTTTTTTTTTTTTTTGTATTTCTTTAATCATTAAATCTTATTTCTAATACTCTCTTTTATATAATAGAATCATAATAGTGAAACAAATATTGAATGTGCAGAAAAATAAATAGGCATATATATTTCTTGTATTTATTTCACGAAAGTGACCCAAACATCATAAAATCTTTAATTTATTTCGAAACACAACACCAAGGCTAGCACATAAACACATGCAAACACATAGATTTAAACCAATGCAATATTTTTTTGTGTTTTAGATGTAAATAATACCATCTACTTTCAAGATCTAAAACAAAATAGAAAAACTGAAGAAAGAAGGTGCGGTGGTTCGGTTTATTGTAGTTTTGTTAGGTGTTGGTTGCGGGTTCAGATCGTGGTTTCGTTTGTTGAGTGGTGGCCGAGAGGGTGTTTGTGGTTGTGGTGGTGGTCGACTCGTGACGGTGGTTGTTGTGGTTAGGGGTGTTATTCGGGTCGGGTTGGTCGGGTTTGGGTCAAACGGGTCGGGTCCAAGTCGGGTCGACACTAAAAATAATATACTCGAACCCGACCATATTTGAGGTCAAGTTAGTCTGGTTCGGGTCAAATCGGGTCGGGTCGGGTTAAGTCAGGTTCGGGTCTGTCCCATTTAGAAAATCACATAATTTGATTTTTTTAATTTAGTAGTTAAAATACATATGAGATACGCCAGCTAGCCTAATTATAACCATAACTAAAAATTTGATACCATGAGTGCTAAGGATGCGTTATTTTTTTCATTTGAGGAGTTTACATTTATTTATATTAATTATTACAGAGTGGTATTGTTAGTGTGGTTTGGAAGTGATAATTGTAAAAAAGCCAAAACTAGTATTTTTTAAGATCAGTGAGAAATATGTGTAAGCATTGTTTGTTACAATATACGTAAGAGATTTTGCTCTTGTATATGATATTGTATCTGTTCTGTAAACTAATTTATTTCCATTTTGATTTTTGTAAACTAATTTACTTCCATTTTGATGATTCACGCTAGATTGAGAAAAGTTATAAAATGGCCAAGATTACTATATGAACGATGGACTAACTTGGGCCTTCAAATTAGATTGAGAAAAGTAAAAATAAAAAATAAAATAAAAATTCTAACTCGGGTTAGTCGGGTCGACCCGAACCCGAATAAGCAAGGTAAATTGAACCCGAGACCCAACCCTAGTTCGTACTCGGGTTAAACGGGTTGACCCGATTGACCCGAGTTAGATTTTGGACCCGAGTAACCCGACCCGAGTATCCTTATTCGGGTTCGGGTCCGGGTCGGGTCAGGATTTTTGACACCCCTAGTTGTGGTAGTGTGGGGTGGTTGTTATGGCGATGCTGGCCGGTAGTAGTGGTGGCGGTTGCTGTGGTGATGGGTGACTGGATTTGGTTTTTGGTAGAGAAAGAAAGAGGATGAAGATATAAGCTGGATAAAAGAGAAAAGGGATTAAGTCGTAGAATAGCAATGTACTTTTCAAAGTGTACCGTTTTGGTACGTGCATTTTTTTTAAGTTGTAGAATAGCAACGTACTTTCATAAGTGTTTCAATTTGGTACGTGACGATGACGTGGCATACCCAAAAGTCTCACACGTGGCACCATATATAGCGTGACACGTCATCGTCACGTACCAAATTGGAGTACGTTGCTATTCTGTAACTTCAAAAAAGTACACGTACCAAAACGGTACACTTTGAAAAGTACATTGCTATTTTACGACTTAATTCCGAGGGAGGGGACAAAAATATGTGTAGTGTTTTTAATAAAGTGGGTGTGTTAAGTTGTGAATTGTGTTTAATAAAATACCCTTCAAGTTAACGGTTAACTAACGGAATTATTGGTCAAAGGACCAAACCTGTTATGGGTCAAAACCGTAAGGAGAGGATCCGGAAAAAAAGTCTAGGGACCTTCGTTAAACCCTACAAACCACATGGACCATTTAAGTAATTAACTCTAACCGTAATAAACGAAGTAACCCCTCTTGTATTTTTTTCTCCCATTTTAAAGCTGCAAAAGGGCTGATTATCTAACAACAGTAAAAGATAAGTTACCTATTAACCTAGAGAAGTAAAATTAAAATGAGAAGGGTGAGAAGAAACCACAGCCGCACATTTCAAATGCACCTAAAAAAACAGATGCCATCTCCTCTTAAATTTCTCCTCTTTATTTGAAATATATGGCTCAAATTTATTCTCATTCTTCTTATTTCAATTTCTCTTCTCACTAGATCTCTTACCATTTAACCTACTGTCAAACTTAATTTGAGACTATTACTCGCATGTAAGTTTCACCTTCAATCATTGACTCCTATAATTTTGTTTTACAAATACCACACAATCACTTTCCAAACACAAATTTCGTTTCTTTCTCTTCATTTAATTATCATTTGTGGGATTTATATATAGGTACTGGGAGATGTCATAGAGTCTCTAGCCGGGGCGATTCTTGTTGATTCTGGATACAACAAAGAACAAGTCTTAAAGAGCATTAGGCCTCTTCTTGAGCCATTAGTCACGCCAGAGACATTAAAACTGGAACCAGTGAAAGAATTGGATAATCTAATTAAGACAAATCATTATGAAATGAAAGAACATGCTAAAGATTTAGATGATGGCACAATATCTTTCACCATAGAAGTAGAAGCAGAAGGTAAAATGTATAAGGAGATGTGCCAGGCCCAAGACAAGAAAATGGCTAAAAGACTCGCGTCAAAGTCTGTTTTGAAACTTTTAAAACAGAAATTGCTGGGCATGTTATAAATTTTGCCTTCTTGTATTCTTTTGTTTGTAAAAGACATCTTCTTAATCGTATGAAATCGGAGGTTCTGTTTCGTATTGGGGATCTTATATATGGAAGTGCTTGCCTATCTTGACATCTAAAAAATAAAGCTAGAAGTTTAACTCAACCCACTGTGTTAGTGCACTCAAATTTTGATAGTATAGTTGTAGAACCTTAACCCAAATATAATTGAACCATACAATTAAGTGAATTCACCCCAACATTTTATATGTTTCACTATCACTTGAGAATCGAAACATATGAAATTAGATTATTATTTTCGCTTTTAGGATTGGTATTTTGTTGGTAACTTTGGTATTTTGTTGGTAACTTGTAGAAGTAACTATTGGCTAAATATATTTTGTTGGTATCCCCACAATGCAAAATATTTAAAATGTGTACATAATATTTCACTCACCAAGTATATCATATTATTTTAACATGTGATATATCAATGACATATCAAAGATATTACTGAAACAACCGAAAAATTGCAATACTATCTTCATGTAACCTGTTTTAAGTTACAATATATAGTTATGCTTAAATTGGAATATATGTTTTGTTAGTACTAACTTCTCGCTCGTTTTTTAAGGTGCTAATTATATCGCGAGTTCAAAAAAGTTGCATGTATGTTCTGGCAACAAAACATAAATATTAGTATTAGAAGGTGCTTACTAAATTAAGTGGTTGGTCTAACCTAAGGCTTTTGGTTTACTGATATGTGAGTTGCCCATTAGAACTTGTGGGTTCAAGCCTCGCTTAGAGCATATATTTGTGAGATAGGTGGCATAAGCCGTGAAAAATATTGTCTTTCAAAAACACAAGTGGTTTGGATTAATGTCTATATTAGCCACTTACTCAAGAGAGAGGGGTCTTTGTGTTAGACTAATGAGTCTGCGGATCAGACTCACTCCGATACCATGTTAGACAATTAAAAACCACGTGACGATGTTATGTATTATTGATTCACAATTTATATTGGTCTGGTGACTAAATATGAAACCTCAAAAAATCTTAAACCCACAAACGGGTTTAAGCTTATTTAGTCTTCCCATTAAGATCAAACATAGTGTTAGGTTTACTCAATAAGGACTTTCTTATTAGTGATATACGTAAGAGATTGGTTTACTACTATTCTAGGCAAATTAATTAATCTATTGTCACACTTTTTGTGTTTCATGTGTTAAAGTCAACAAATGGCCAAATATTTGTTCACTTTTTGTCCACTTGCAATTCGTCACTACATATGTGATGGCAACTATTGATCCAAAAAACAAAACAAAAGATAGTCTAAGTTTAACAAACTTACTAAAATCAGAACTTGTATGCATGTACACGTTAATAAACGTACGTAGATTGCTATTTCCACCAAACCAAACATGCATACATAAATATGTCTTCATATCTTCAAGTTATGTCGTCATGTTGTCTACATGCACTTAAAAAAAAAGTAAAACAAGCTAGCCTTCCATATAGTTTATTTCTTCGTTTCAAGTTTTCAAACGTACAGACATGGAGCGTTTGCCCGAAGATTGCATAGCTCACATAATCTCTTTTGGATCGCCTCGTGAGGCATGTCGGTGTATGGTACTGGCCTCGATATTCAAGAACGCTGCAGAGTCGGAGGTGTTGTGGGATAAGTTCTTGCCTCCTGATTATCAAGAAGTCCTATCGAAAAGTTTGTGTCGTCCTGTGACGTACAAATCCAAGAGGGAACTGTTTTTTAAGCTTTCTAGACCTCTTCTCATTGATGGTGGCCTCAAGGTAAACATTTTTCAATATGTGTTTTCTTTTTCACTTGTAAAAATTTAGTTCATCATTAGCATTGGCGGAGCCAGATCGATATTTTGAAAATTTTACACTACAGTTTTTTTCGTTTGTGGGGCACGTGCCCACCCTGCCTTTTTCCTGTCTCCGCCTCTGATCGTTAGGTCTATGATTAAGGTAGATGTATGACTTTGCTTCTGAGTTGTTGGAGTCTTCCATTTTTATCGTCACTACAACATTCACTGGCTACCCCAGAGACATATGGGGACTTTCCCCAGCGACATGTCGCTGGGGAATCCTCGCTGGGGAAGTCTCGTAAGGGATTGTATCCCCAGCGACAATCCCCGGCGACGACGTGGGTCCCACTCAATTTTCAGTCAAAGAAGCAGTGCCACGGTGACACATTATCCCCAGCGACATATCGCTGGGGAATACTCGAATTAAGCAAAATGATTAAGACGCTTAATTATCGAGATTAACTATCCCCGGCGCATGTCGGGGATACTATGGTTGCTTGTTGACAAGTCAACGAGTTAGTCTACTATCCCCGCGACATGTCGCCGGGAAACTTCGCTTTCTCGTTGACTTGTCAACGTTTAGTGTGTTATCCGGCGACTGTCAGCCGAAAAGGTCTGCATTTTTTTTAATGCAGCCTGATGCAGGCGATTTCAGATTTTTCCGAATTTTTCCGGAAAAATCTACTAAATAAACCTGTACCAAAACCTGTATAGACTCGCCACAACTTGTACCAAAACACAAATACCATATAACGGATCAACGCAATACAAATAGATCACAACTTTTACATAAACACGACTCAAAAGTCAATATGTGCATTGATAGATAGGGAAACAAGTGTTTAAATGGCCAAGATGAACCTAATAATATATAACACAACTACCTAAAGTACCAATGTAGCATACTAATAATATATAACACAACTACCTAAAGCTAGTACCAATGTAACATACTAATAATATATAACACAACTACCTCTCGCCGTTGTTATCCTCATCACCGCCATTCTCCTCGTCATCACCACACCCACCACTCCCGCTAGCACCACCCAACTCATACTCCCTAAACATATCCGCGTATCTGTCGTCGCTTCGAGGAGACTCATGATAAAGCCTACATCTTTGGTGACCGACGGGCGGCATACTTGGCCTGGATGTGGCCCGTGATGGCAATACGCGACCCACACCGAATATGCCCACGGCTTACCCCTCTTGCCAACGCATTGATTTGATCCTCCGTGTATTGACCTGTAGCCTCAAGCTTTTTCATCTCATCCTATGTAGTGACAAAACACAAGATAGTAAATATATTAGTCGGGTTGCTACATTATTTCTCGATAATTCATTAAAGTGTGTTTTGAAACAAAACTTACATATATCCGGCGGTCCTCATCGTTAGGGAATACCCCATCAACAGTATGTGTTCGCCAAAAAGTGTCGATGAGTGACGGGTATTCCCGAGTCTCTGATGCCCGCATCTGTACATACACACGCATATAAGATGAATAATTTTAAAAACGACAAATCACAACACACCAAAGCTTATAATCGATATATATATATATATATATATATATATATATATATATATATATATATATATATATATATATATATATATATATATATATATATATATATATATATATATATATATATATATATATATATATATATATATATATATATATATATATATATATATATATATATATATGTATGTATATATGCATGTAAAATAATTATAATGTTTATTACCATATCATCTCGAAGGCGAGACAGCGACCGGGATCCCTGTCGAGATATGACCTTGCTCTTTTGCCGGTTAAGCCGATTTGTAGCGGCTCGAGCAATGTTCTTGGGATCATTCCAAAACTTAATGTACTCATCCCAATCACCCGCTGTAATTTCCTCGGGACGTGCCCGCCTAATCGCCTCCACATCGTAATCCCCGGTGGTGGGGTCTACCTTCCAATGTTTGGCCTTGAAAGAAGCCTTGTTAGTATTGTAGGCTTTTTGCAGGTGCGAGTTTATGCCTTCATAGATCTGGGGCCAGCGGGAGGAGTCCATGTGCGGCCTGAGGTCAAACAGGTCTGCAATCATATACAACAAAACGAAAACAGAGTTAGAGATATAATTTATATATTTATTTAAATTTGTTTATTTATTTATATGATATAAATAAATAAGCGAATTTAGATAAATATACACAATTAAATAAATGAACACGATAATGAAAGAAACATAAAAGGATAACCGACCCCAATATCAAATGATTCCCCTTCTTCTCCTTCGGGACCTTCTCCCAAGAAGGGTAGTAAAACGGCACCTTCCTAACGACCTCCCCGATGTAGTTAGACCAGTGAGCCGCATGGGGGCCGAGAGGGTTTAGGGTTTGTTTGTCACCCACCTCAAAAGTGATCGACACGGGACCTTTTTCGTCTGCGATTGCCTTCAGCGAAAGGTTCCGTGTCTTGTCGCGTATTCACTGCCTGCCCTACCAAATTGGGCTTTCGTTTACCTTTGCCTGCAAAATCAAGTTAGTGATAAAAGTCATAAATATGTATCAAATTTATGCTTGTATTACAATAATCCGGAAATTCTTACCTTTGTTAATGAAGCTTGCCTAGCAACCGGTGGGTACGCTGTCCGAGGGGACGATCCTCCTCGCCACCGTCACCGCCGTGGGACCGTGCAACATCTGTCAACATCTGTACAAGTACAATTAGCATAAGATATAGAAATTCATGAACAAAATAATATAAGCATGCACACATCCAAATACATACACATCCAAATAAATATACACATTTAAACAATCCACAACAATTTCATTCATTCATTCAAATATATAAGTGTATTTTGCAAGTTACAACTCAAGATCAATCTTCTTCTTCACTAGAATAAACTTTCTCAACACCTTTGCAGTGTGACTAGACTTGTACAAACGTTGTAGTCTAGGAATGATCGGAAAGTAACGCAACACCTTCTTAGGAACTTTCTTCCCCGGCGTGTTACTGTCTTTCCATCTACTCGTATTACAGACCGGACAAAAATCCAAATCTTTGTTCTTGTCTCCCCGAAATAAGCAGCAATCGTGTTCACAAGCATGTATCGACTCGTACCCTAACCCAATCGTTTTAAATGTCTTCTTTATTGAATAGTATGATGGTGGGAGCTTGAATCCTTTACTGATGGGAAATACATTTTGTAAAAACTCTAACATTTCATTAAATATAGAATCAGTCAATCTACCTTTAGCCTTAAAATAGGTAAACTTTGCCATAAAGTCTAATCAAGTCACATAGTCACAACCGGTATGCTCCTCGTTGGCACGGCATATAACTCTTCAAACTCGTTACGTGTAGCTTGAGTCGGTTCGTTACTTGTCTCACCAATATCTCCTTGAGTTGGTTCATTGTGTTCATTATTCGGAGGAATATAGCTAAGATCATTAATTAACGCTGTCATGTCACTCATCAGAGGCTGTCTTGTGTTATCTATTACTGGCGGTGGCATAGGTGGAGCCGGTTCACCGTGTTCCACCCATATTTTATAACGTGGGTCCCACCCTTCTCTCATAATGTGGTTTGAAAGGTTTTTGATGTGTACCCATAATATATTTCGACAAGACTTGCATGGACATCTTATTCTCCCGGCATTAGTCACTAACGACTTGCAATGATTGACGAATTTTTCAAGACCGAGAATAAATAATGGTTCATGACGCTGTAAAACTGTCCAAGTCTTATCATCGAATACCATAACTGCGTTTTAACGATACATTTAGTTATTATATGCAACTTAATTAAACACATTCAAACGAGGTTACACATTAGATGTTCAACGGATGAGTCGGTATGTTATGGTTACACATTAGACGTTCAACGGATGAGTCGGTATGTTATGGTTACACATTAGACGTTCAACGGATGAGTCGATATGTTATGGTTACACATTAGACGTTCAACGGATGAGTCGGGATGTTATGGTTACACATTAGACGTTCAACGGATGAGTCGATATGTTATGGTTACACATTGGACGTTCAACGAATGAGTCGGTATGTTATGGTTACACATTAGACGTTCAACGGATGAGTCGGTATGTTATGGTTACACATTAGACGTTCAACGGATGAGTCGGTATGTTATGGTTACACATTAGACGTTCAACGGATGAGTCGGTATGTTATGGTTACACATTAGACGTTCAACGGATGAGTCGGTATGTTAGGGTTACACATTACACGTGTAAACGTTCAACGGATGAGTCGGTATGTTATGGTTACACATTAGACGTTCAACGGATGAGTCGGTATGTTAGGGTTACACATTACACGTTCAACGGATGAGTCGGTATGTTATGGTTACACATTAGACGTTCAACGGATGAGTCGATATGTTATGATTACACATTGGACGTTCAACGGATGAGTCGGTATGTTATGGTTACACATTAGACGTTCAACGGATGAGTCGATATGTTATGGTTACACATTAGACGTTCAATTTAATTACTTTATGTTGTTAACGACTTCAAAAGAATACGATTTTATTACTCCATTTCATCCCAATTTAAGAAAAATATTGGGAGAGTAATTTTGGTGAATCATAGATTTATAAAACACATTCAACTATGCATCGTTTGGCTTCTTGATCCAATTAAATATGGTATGCAAAATTACGAATTTTTTAATAAACAAGATAATCCCCGGTGACATGTCGCCGGGGAAACTATTGTTCACGTCACGTTAAGTAGATTAACACTAATTACGAATTTTTTAATAAACAAAAGAATCCCCGGCGACATGTCGCCGGGGAAACGTAAGCGGGAAAATTTCCCACCATGATTTACCATGAAATATTCGGTCAAAATATTATCGTTGAATCCCCGGCGACATGTCGCCGGGGAAAAGTGAGCGATAATTTTGCTGACTTTTCTACGAGACTTCGTGCCACGTAGGATATATTTTTGTCGTTTAGTGAGGATTCCCCAGCGACAATTGTCGCCGGGGAAAACAGCGATGGGGAAAGTGGTAAATGTGGTAGTGCGTAGGCATTTTCAATTGACAAAGCAACCGGTAAAAAATGTTACATGTTAAGTGCAAGAGAGCTCTACATAGCTTGGTCGGCCAATCCTTTGTTTTGGCATTGGAAACCCGTTATCCAATCCAGGTATAGTAAGTAATTACGGAGTACTAATCATAGACCTAAGCTGTATTTATGAACTAAACATTTCTTGTTTTTTAGATTCGGCGAAAGTGTGGAGCTTATAATGACAAGTTGGCTCGAAGTAGAAGGGAAGATTAACACACACATTTTATCACCGAATACCATGTATAGAGAATGTCTCATTGTTCAAGTAGCTCATCATCGTGCATATGGTTTAGATGTTCTACCATTCGAGGTTTTAGTTTTAGTTGAAGTTGGTGATTTTCGCTCACGAGGGACAATATTATTGTCCCATAGTGAACGTTGCAATAGTTCCTTTAAGCATCCTAAAAAGGATTTAAATTTAACATATGATCAAGAAGATATTTCTAGGGTTTGTAATCAGCGAAATGATGGATGGTTGGAGATAGAACTGGGTGAATTTTATAACGAGGGATTCAGCGAAAAAGAAGTTAAAATGAGCTTGAGAGAAGTCGATGGTGTTCACTTGAAAGGAGGGCTTCTTGTTGAAGGAATTGAGATCAGGCCTGTATCGTGACGATTATTGTTAAGATATTAAAAAAATAATTAAAGCGAAACGAAGTGATCGATCATGTAACATGCGTTTTAGCCGCTGTTTCGTGTATTTGACATGATGAGATATCTCGGTAACATATGTAATCACTGTCTGTAGTCATTTACAAATATTTATATTGTTTTTTTTCCATCAATTTCCATCATATAAACATGGTTACAGTAAGAAGATAGACTCGGCTTATAGAACATGTTTTGTTCGGTTGGGCAGGCCTAGCCTTTCACCCCTTCACAAGACTTTACGCGTATACTAATACACATGGCCTAAGGGTTTACATGGCAGCCACACGTACGTGTACGTACAATTTGACACCACCTTGGTTTGATCTCCAACAGTTGGATAAAATACCAACTGGTTGCCTTATTTCCCCCACTCTTAGAATTAGGGCGCGTTATAGTTATGTAGGTTTGGGTAAATGATCTGTAAAAATTTCGGAATATGGGGTTTATGGAATTATGGTTATGTAAGTTTTGGTATTGTTGGTGTACTTCTATAAGCATACAATAAACAATGATTACTTGCTGATTAGGAGACAAAAGGCACACATATTTGTGTTGATTAGGAGATTACTCACTCCTTACATAACACAAGATTGATTATATGGACGGTATAATGCTTTACTTGGGAAATTATCCATCTTTCGAACGGTTAAAACCAAACGACAGAAAATAATGATGCTGATAATGCTTACGAGATTATCCATCTCTGATCTTGAACCGTTAAAACCAAACTACAACATATACTTATATTGACACAGAAGGATGATTTTGGGTTTACCTATTAGAACTAAGCAGGTGATGCTCTTCATTCTTTTGGTAGCTGTTTTAAATATGAAAATAGATAAAGATTTTTTAGCTTTTAGTTGACACAATTTGCAGTTCTAATGAAGCATTGTTGGGGGGTATTTTTTTTTTTGAGTGATGATACATGGGCCTAACTAAATAGGCCTAAAAGGAGACCTAATGCATAAATATATTGTACAGTATTGTTACTATACAATACATTTATGCATTAGGTCTCTTTTTAGGCCTCTATAGTTAGGTCCATTTATCATTTTCCTTTTTTTTTTATCCCCTGTTTTGAAAGAACAAAAAAGTTGGAGAACGACTAACATAAGCAAACCTAAACAATGACTAAACCACATCCTAAAGTATTATTAAAAAAATAAATTTGAAACCATGTGCATACATAAATTTTTTTTGAAAGGTGAATTTCTTATAAGGTGCTTCGTGTCGCGGTTCGACAGCGGGAGGTCTAGACTACGTTGTCTAAACCGGGTCCGCGCTAGAGAGCTCCCTCGAAGCGGAAATGCCTATATCAAATACCCGATGGGGGGAAAAACCCCTACTAATCCGCCCGAAGGCACGACAATTAATAGGGGTAAACCCTTGCCTTTTCCATGGTTCGAACCTTAGGTTACCAGGCCCAAACCACTTCATTAAAGGACTACCTTGAAGGAAAATCCCTCATTCAAACCCCTTGCAGGATTTGAACTCAAGACCTCCCTCCCCCAAAAGCCTCTAAGGACTCCAAGGTGGCCAACTGAGCTAAGCCAGTTGGTTATGTGCATACATAAATAAGTACATGTCTTGCTCACATCAATTTTACAACATATATTCGTAATAGTCAAAGAGCATTGATTGGCATATGCGGCATCTTTCTATTAGTGATAGTAGATTGACTTACTTCGGCACAAACTAATAAAACACTTCCACATCACTTTAAGCATAAAATTAGGCACACATGGAATTCGAGTGAAGGTAAGATGTCTCGTCAAATCTCATATGTAGTCAATACAACACCAACTCTAAAGAGAAAGTGGATAGCACTTACGCAAGTTGTGGAAAACACCCACAACCAAGTAAGTCGAGCCGGAAATAGCTACAAAAGACTCCTCACATACTCTCGGGCTAAATATATGGGGTAATCAAAGTATCCCGTGCTTTTGATTCTCACAAATAGTCCATCTCAGTTTGTTTTGTCGTTCCATGAAGAAAAATGATTTTTTGTTTATGGATGCAAATGGTTATATGAGACTAGCATTGTGTTGGGATTCTGTGCAACATCATGATAACATATGTTGCTTTTCTATGAGATGAGACATTTGATGCAATTCCAATGTTTTCTTGCGGCTATTATGTGTTGGTACCAAAAAACATTACTTTTGATCAGAAGTTTAAGTTTTGCATTAAGAGCTATTTTAGAAATCACAGAAGGTTATACAGTATATAGAGAAGTATCGACTATTTTAAGGTCCATTTACTCTTAAACTTATTCCCAGCTTAGTTACCAAGAACACCCCTATGTAAAACTGTAAAAGGAATCATTATGCACATAAAGGATTAAGAATTTCCAAAATATTTTGCCATTCCTTTTCAATGCCAACTTGCCTTGCCATTAACGTTGACTATCATAATATCAATATCGATCACAGTATATAACATAAGAACTTACTAAGAAACACTATGAGCCAGTGGGTGTAAAAAGAGTTATTCCTTCTTTCGACCGAATAGTAGGTTTATTGAGTATGTATTGCCCTTTTGTGCAGCTGCTTCTACTCGTTTTCCCCCAACCTGAAGTTATTTCACATAATTGACGTAACAGAGTTAGAGGTTTTATGTTTCTAAGACAATATCTCCAAGACTAAATAAACAAATGGTCAGCAAATGTTTAGAGGTGGCAAAATTGGTGGATCGGGTTCAGGTCAACACATGTTTTTTGTATGGGTAGAAAAGGGGTTGGGTTGACCCGTAACACTTTTGTCCAAAATTTGTATAGCAATTAGTATGTGATATATAATGCAAAATTTAAAATAAGAACTAGCATAACTTTTTCATGTGCATTTTATATTTAATTGACCATGTAACTTAATTTCGACGAATATCGCAGGCTTGTCGATTGACATAAAAAGCTTGATAATTTGGTATGACGAGTACCTTGTCCATTAGCCAAAATCCAACAGACGGTATGTATTGCACCAGGTACATAACAGAAAGCACAGGCTGCAAGAAGAACTATCAATATTAATCTATATTCATAGAAAAAAAGAGCCAAGTTTCAAATGTAAAATGCTTATGAAACATATATAGGATCAAGATTAATGTTTTGTAGCACAGACAAATATACCTGGTATGATATCCAAGCTTCCTTCAAACCATGACTTGCAGCAACTAGCGTAAGCTCCGCACACCTCTCTGATGATACTCGTTTCTGATGAAAAACAACACTTAATCAGATGTGACAATTTCGACCCGTCTACTTATGAATGGGTAGATTCAGGTTATATTTACCTATGATGGGTAAAATGAGTAAAGCATAAAACCTCCAAAATCATTTTATTAATATATTAAAATTATATAATTATAGAAATCATGTGTTACACACTAATAATTCATTAAAAATAAGATTTTTGGGACAAAAAGTGTTTCGGGTCAACCCAACATGACCTCAAACGAGTGTACATGAACCTTCTCATAAATTACATTTTGAATCTGGTACCAATATAAGATATGAACCTAACCTCCTTGACTCCCTTTTGGCCTGAGGTGCTTGTATCAGGTGCATCTGATGTCTCTATTGGCCCGGGACAAGCAACCGTTACCATGATTCCCTTTTGGTAAAGCTGAAATCAGAAGAAAATGCATAAGATAAAAGCACTGGTCATCATAATTCTGGAATTTATATCGATATGTTTTCTCCTAGATATCGATTTGGTTGTTTTGCTGTCCTACCAGTTTTTTTAACAGAATTTTACGTTGTAAAAAACCGTTAAGACAGTATAATAGTCTACAACAGAAGATATTAGCATATACCTCGGACCGTAAGGAATGGAAGTATCCATTTAAAGCAAATTTTGAAGCAGAATACACTGCTTGACCCGGTGCAGGAACCTTACCTGCAGCACTACTCATCTGCATATAGTAGAGAACTTATAAATATACAGGATGAAAATGAAAACATCCACAGAATAGTTTGAAGTTAAGTTAAGAGATATTTGCATAACATATCAAAACAACTGAATTTCAGAAGTTAAGAGATATTTTCATATATCTACAGGGGCGACGTGTAAAGCCTAAACAACAAGATGTAATAATCTATTTGGTGTGTCTAAGTACAAGAATTAGAGGAAACTTAGCAGTTGGCAAACGTCATCTTCTCAACATACCACAACAAAGTGTCCTCTACCTCTCTTCAACATGTGTGGGAGCAGCAGTCGTGTAAGAGATATGGGCCCCATTACATTTACATCAAGTGTAGCCTAGTTGCAAATCAACAAAGAAATATATTAGATTTAAGCTAACCTACTTCAAAAGAACAATGTAGAACAGCAAGATGCCCATGTGCCATGACATAGATCAAAATGCTAAGAATTATCAATGTGATACCTTAAGACTTGCTTCAGGTACATCAAGCACTGTTGATTTCTGCAACAAGAAACAGACACAGAAAGGAGCAGTATGTTAGCAGTTGATGTGCCTCCTTGTTAGAAGTGGCAGGATGGAAGGTCGAGCAGGTCAGGTAACTGGTCTGTTCTGTTGATCACAGACACATTTGTTTCAAAATTTTTGAGCCTTTTTTATGAATAATTAGTCTATCAAGGTGGGTCAGATGTCCCAAATTTGACCCACTTGTAAGTGCATGGGTCAAAATTTCAACCTCTACACAATGTGAATTAAAAAATAATCAAGCTGACTAACTTCTTTCAGGTTCCAATACAAGCACGACTCATGCAATTACGACAGAACTGACTTCTCGCTTCTTTCTGTCTTATTTTGTTTTCATTTCAATGTGTGAGTCCATACAAAACAGTGCTCACTTGTTTAATGCAATACTACAATCTCTTTTATGACACAGTCTGATCTATTCCTTCTACACTACATAGAGTCACATTTAACACTTGAATTAAACACTTCAATCTCATAAACACTGTGCAAGTTCCATGCCAGCAAAAAGACAACAAAGATTGTGCATTTTAGTGCTAAAATAGTAATGCTAACTTACAGGTCGCTCGAAAGCTGCATTATGGATCATGTAGTCCACACCTGCTCCACCAAATAAGGTTACAGCTTTTTCAACAACCTCTCTGATTGCATCTTCGCCAGAACTTAAATCTAAAGGTAATATCTCTATCCCTTCAGGTCCGTGTTTTCCTAAATTCAAATCTGAAACCCTTTTAAGACCTTGTAAAAAAATATTAAAACACGCATACACAAAATCCTCTTAAAGTTGTGATAGAACATACCAACAATCTGTTTCTTAACTCTTTCAAGTTCCAACTCGTTTCTTGCAGATATAATTATCTTAGCTCCTAACGTTGCAAGTTGCTTAGCAAGAACCTCGCCTTCAAGCAAAAAAGAGCAAGATCATCAAGAAAGAGCTTCGCAATTTTTTGGGAAAAAAAAAAAAAACTAGATTTCTCGAGTCTTAAATTTTGAACACGTAGAAATGGAATAACAGTAGGAACAATAACCAAAAGCTAAATGATTACATACCAATTCCCCGACTTGCGCCAGTAATCCATACAACCTAAAATTCATTCAAAACCAAAAACATAGAACAACATAAGTTATCAATAAGACAATAGTGAAGAAAACAACATCATCAAGAATGCATATATATATATACATACATAGGACAGAAGATATATTTAAATGATATGATATGAGATGCTGTCCCCCTTCTTCACGTCTAGAGGGTGTTTGGGATTCCTTCTTAGAACTTCCTACATTTTTTGTAACTAGATAAGCAGTTTGGAATAAGCAACTCCCAACTTATAAGTCATTTGGAATTGCTAATTTTAAACTGCTTAATAAGTCTGCAACCAATTGAAAATTGCTTATGTCCTTCTACGAGGCTGTTTGATATTGCTTATTTTGAAACTGCTTAATAAGCCGGTCACCAAGCTGGTGACTAAAAACTGTTTACTTCAACATCAAATAATCGTAATCAGTATAAGTAGCAAATTGGGTGGGTCTGGCCGGTCCACGAGTCTAAACGAATTTTGGGTCAAGACAGGTCCGGGTCTTGACGGGTCATTTGGGAACATGGGCCGTTGACGGTTTTTCGCCAAACATTTTTTTATTTTCGAGTAAAAAAAATAAAAAGAACCGTTCTAAATTTTCATTGACCCGTCGGTTAATTGTTCTACAATTGAACTTTAAATCAACTACCCGATTGGTCGCATCTAAAACGCCACTTGTATAGTAATAAGCAAAAAAGGCGTTATAGCAAGCATTTCCAAACACCCTTACTACTACTACTACTACTATTAGTAGTCAATTCAACTCGAAACGATACCAATTCTAAAACTAAATAACAAAACAGAATATCATAACATAATTTAATGAAAAAAAAATAACATAATCCAAACACAACCTTATCTTGAAAAGCTTGAGGCTTAACTTTTCCTTTCAACATCAATGTAAAATCACCTGCAAAACACACACAGTAATAAATTAATAATATCAAAGTAAATAAAAGGTTAAATTATGGTAAGAAAATGTGTAGTTAATTGTTACCATCGCCGGTGATGAATTTGTGTGATGCTGTTACAATTAGAGCAACAATTACTGATGAAACGATTATTGCTAACATTTTTTTTTTTTTTTTTTTTTAAGGTTTAGAAGATCTTGTTTAAATTTAAGGAAAAGTATGAAATGTGTGATCGTTATAACCGCTGTTTCTCGGCTCTTTGGGTTTAGTGATAAAAAATTAAAAACACAAAAGATGCCAACTAACTTCATAAATTAAAAAAAAAAACTCGTTATCGTCTATCTACTGTACTTCACTTATTGTCATAATACATAACCGTTTTCATTTTATTCGATTATTTTTTGTCCGTTTTTATCCGTTTTGACATGGATAATAATAATCCGTAATATTTTCTGTTTGTTTTTATCCGTTTTGACGTGGATAATACAAACAGTTTTTATCCGTTTTTATCCGGAAAGATTAAAATGAAAACGAATAAAAATGGACGATTTACGAAAACGGATAAAAATGGACTGAAAATAACCGAATAAAATGAAAACGGTTATGTATTATGACAATAAGTGAAGTAGATAGAGCATAATGAATTTTTTGGTAAAGTACGTTATGAATTTATAGCTTTTTTCTTTGGTTGAATGATACTTTTAATTAATTATTTTTAAGAAATTTGTATAATAATTTTAAGTAGTGACAGTATAATAAGCTCGATCAAACTTTTATATATGCTTTTAGTAGTGAGGAGTTCATTTGAGGTAAACCTAAAAGGAAGCGTGGGCAAATAATTTGGGCGAGGATTCACCACCTTCATTACACAGGCAAATCACATTTTCAGTCCTTCACCAAATCTCCACCAAACACATATAACATTAACCACCAAACATACCTCACAAAATTTCATTCGATGATGCAGCCAACCTCTACAATTTGGCCTTAACGTGTGCTTAGTGCACTCCGTAACAACAATGACGCGTCAACAATAAAGGGTCTTCTATTACGTCCAGTCTTAAGATGCTAACAAGTTCATTGCAGATAAAAAAAGTGCGTGTTTACGATAATTAGATAGTTGATAAATGGCGTAAATTATACTTAGCTTTGATTGGCCCCAAATAGCTCGTGGTTGAGGTGGTTCGACTTCACTATTGTGCACGGGGTAGTGGTTAGCTTTGGTCAAGGTGTTTGGCCTCCTAGAGACGAGCAACACTTTACACTTCGGTATCCTCTCTTTTTTGTTTTATTCAAAAGTTGGTTTTTGGTGGGGTAATAACAATTGTGGGGTAAAAGCAATACACCAATATGATGATGTGGTGTTAGGGTGACAACAATGGTGAGTAGTGGTCGCATAGACCACAACATATACTCATATGTTGTCTTAGTTTGGTGGGATTGGCATCTTGTAAAGACCAGTAATTTTATAATACTGTAATAATAATATTTTGAATATGTTTAATTAGAATAAGTACTTAGAGTTAAATATGAGCGTTGTTATACATACCCCTGTGATACTCTTTTGACATGACATCATAAAAAATGCTATTTTTTTTTTTATTTTATAAAATATTTACTTTTGTTGTCACAAACAAAAAAAGTTTATCTATTCAATAAAATTATTGAGGGTGGGGGATAAGTATATAACTTAAGGGGGTGTAACCAAATCTCGACCATAGCTAACCATGACCAAAGTGAGCTTAGTTGGTAAAATAACAATCAGAAGATAGAGATATGATGATTATAGCAATAAGGAAGATGAAAGCCGATTATAACAAAACTTTTTTCGTTTAAGAACGGATAAAAAAATGTGACGTGAGATATGAGATTCTTCTCCGTAAGAACACAATGTACCATGGCGTTGAGCCGGCACCATAGCTAGCTGGCACGTGTTACGGCGGCGCTATGACATCTGTCGAGGTCCTTGGTAGGTTCGGTTTAGGTTGCATCAGTCCATAGTCAGCCCTAAGGGTCAATACTCTCAATAGAAGAAAACAAGGGTGAATAACGACTTTAAAACACAAACAAAGGGCAAATACGCAATAACACTAATCCAAAAACGCAAACCCCTAAACAGCCACACCTAGAGACCCTTCTCCACACACCTAAACACACAGTCACACTTTTACCTTGATCTCTAACAAACCTAACAAACAATGGCGGCTAGAAACACACTCTTGAAATACCTGCGCGTGAGCGTCACGCGTCCATCAACTCAAAACCCTAGGTTCATCGGGAACGGAGCTCTTGTAATATTGTAATAATAATGTTTTGAATATGTATTTTTAAAATAAGTAGGAGGGTTAAATATGAGCATCGTTATACATGCCCCTTGCAGTTATTGATACCACTTTTGACATGACAACATAAAAAACTATTATAATTTTTATTTTATAAAATATTTAATTTCATTGTCATAAACAAAAAAGTTAATCCATGCAATAAATAACTTAGGGTGGGGGCAGAGACGGATCTACTTGGTAATAATGGGGGGCAAGTGCTCCCTAATAGCTAGCCGAAAAAGTCGCGATTTTAGTGTAATTTTTTTTTTTAATTTTGACCTTTTTTCGAAAGTGCCCCCACTCAAAACTCAAATTGCCCCCCACCCACATACTAAAACCCAACATTAAACACTCTAAAGTTTTAAAAATCAATCATTTTAAAATAAAAATACTCGATTTATCATTACGATCCTCGTTTTTTTTCCGCATTCTGTTGTCAAAAAAAAATTTTGCCCCCCACATTCTCATTTCCTGGTTCCGCCACTGGGTGGGGGGTAAGTATATAACTTAAGAGGGGTGTAACCAAACCCGTTAAATATATGTATAGCTTTCTCTAAAAATGTCTATTGATAAGTAAAAGCTAATGACGATCACAATGAGCTAAGTTGGTAAAATAACAATCAAGTATAAAAGTCGGTTATAACAAGACTTTTTTGGTTTTAAAAAAAATATGTGATGTAATTAATACATGAGATTCTTCTTCATTAGAACACAATGTACCATGGCGTTGAGCCAGCGCCATGGCTGGCTAGCCCGCATTATGATGGCGACTAGTGCCTTAATAGGTTCGGTTTAGGTGCATCGGTCCTTAGTCAGCGCTAGGGTCAATACTTAATAGAAGAAAACGAGCGGGTTAACCCGCGCGTTGCGGCGGGGGGCTGTTTCTTTATAGCTTACATGTTTACGGTTTTATAATACATTTGGATGTGTAAAAATTATTGTTTTTCTAAACGTGGAGTAATATTTTTTTTTAAGTTGTTGCATTCTTGTCGGGTTGTGGCAGAATGTTGTTTTATGTCGCTGATTATATGCGTTTTTTGAGTGACAAAATTTTGAGTTGCTTATTCATAACCAAATATCGTACAAAGCACATGAAATCACCATTTCTCATTCTACAACTTGTTCCATATAATTGTCAGCAAAATAAATCTTGAAACATAAAAAGTAAACAAAGGCGTAACTGATGGACCCTTGATTGCAATAAATTAGTTAAGGAAAGCATAATCACTGCTCTTCTTTTACCTGCAAAGTTCTTTGCTTCATCCCCGTTTGTTGGTTTGCCATTGTAAGTTCATTTGTAAAATGGTGTTGAGCAAATACGTCCAACATGGTGAATTTTGAGCCGTAGTGCTTTGTCATACTATTTGTGTTTCTAATGGGATTATCTCGCTTGGAACTCTCCAATCCAGCGAGGGCCATGAACACCCATATGTTGCGACAAATAGAGAAATGACGAACACCACCACCCAAATTTTGCGACAAATAGAGAAAGGACGAACACCACCACGACTGAATAGGGTTCGGAGAGTTCTTGATCATGATGAATTTAAGTCCTAATATTATAACGACCTGTTTCAATGCACAATATTTGTTAAATTAGTTGGTAGATGGACTAAATTGACAGCATAAAAAACTGACATAATTATGTGAAATCAGAGTAAAGTTCTATCAACTTAGGCAAAAAGATGAGGTCTGGTATGCTTGTAAGAATGCAATAAGCAGTTATTTAGAACTTTTTCAAGCTTACTTGACAGATGATCATTTTGATTAACTGATACAGAATCACATATACACATACATTCATCATATGACAATATTTAGATATAGAGCAAACAACGGCTTGATTGACCTTAAATTTCAAAACTTTATGTGCTAATTAAAATCAAAATCATGAAACTGAAACCACATTAATAGCTAAGATAATGCTGTCAACAATAACCAAAACTGGGAATCAATTAGATGCGTACCAATGAAGAGATGATCAAGGAGGATGATCTGTGAATACCACTACCGCCATAGATCATTAGTCCACAACCATCACCGTCGCTGTAACTCAGACCCCAAATACATGAATAGAAAAATTTATAGTACATAAGAGAGTTAAAAAGACACGTTAACATTTTAAGCATGAAATATCATAACTTTTAAAACCTTACCAAGCAACCTTGTAAATCGCTCGTATTGTTCATACGCCTGTCCTATAAACACTTCACCCCTGTAACGATTATGGTTCCACCCTTCCACATTCTCCTGATTCCTGAAGTAATCTCGTAATTCTTGATGTGTACACAGCATCAAATGCGAATGCATACGACTTCAAACGTTCTTGCCAAAAAAACACTTGATCTAACTGCATATCGTTATTACTTGAACATATGACCGGAAGAAGGATACATAGGAGAACCTTGAAAATAGGAGTATCGTTAATATTTGGCTACATACCGATTGATGTAACCTGCAATCTTTAAATAAACACATCGCTTCATAGTTTAGCTGCACATAGCTTTGTCAACCAAAATATAGCACATTTTCCAAAGAATACCCATTATATAGTGTTGTTTTGGCACGTTGGGGTGGTTTTGTAACTGATCCCGTTCTCGAGTGTTCCATCATCCATGCCGTTACATGTCTTAATTTGCAGATATCAGAACCACTCTTTTTAAAATTTTAGAAGATACAAACAACTTTTACGCATAAAACTTTGTAAATCATTTTATTGAAAAGTGTTTAATCATTTATATAAATAATATACTGTTTGTAATCACATTTACACCAACTATTTCTATAAAATAGGTAAACCTGACTTGACCAACACCAAATTACCCATTATGACCATTGGTAGCCATGTTTGACCAGGTCATTTACGGTTAGAACATGGATGTGATAAACCATATGAATTAAAAAAATATGGATTCTTTAGTAAATATACCTATAGAACATTGTTTCTAATAGTATCCGAACCACTTTTTGTCACCATATCTGTAACATCGTTTAACACAACAACAATATCATCACTTTTGGTAACCTCGTCTTCATCGTTTAACACAACAACAATATCATCACTTTATTGGGATTATATCTAACTTTATCCTTGAACATAAAGTTTAATGACAACATGTATCAAAGTTACATTATATGATGCTAAATGTTATCAGTTATGTATCAATGTTGCAGAGGCCAACATTCAAATACCTTTTAATTGACTTTAAAACTGTTGAATTTATATATTAAAAATCAAAATATGCATTACTCATAATAACAAATTAGCATACAAAAAATTTGACCAAGTTCTTTTATAACCGATGTTTTATTTGAAGTCAACTTCTTAGCATCTATTATATCAAGGCAACTGATGTTATTTTTACTTAATTTACAATAATATATGCACTTATGAACATCTATTATATCAAGCCAACTGATGTTACATGGTATTAGCATATAACTTTTGTAAACATGATATAATCTAACTTTATCCTCGAAAGTTGTGTCATTATACGGAAACTTGTCGTCAAAATCCATTACAACTTAAATAAGTTATTGTCACTAAATTAGTAAACTCCAAAACAACTTGCATTTTATAGCAGACTAACAATAACAACATAATCAAGCATTAATATATTTGCTATGATCAACACTACTTTATTTGTTATTGTAATAATTTTCCAAGACAGAGAATGGGTTAAAAAACCTTTGTCGCATTTGGGTGAAAACCATTGCAGTAGACCAATATAAGAACACCTTATTGAGGGATTGAGCAACCATAGCAATTCTAAAGTATATAAATCAATTCAATCTCAAACAGTCAAACCCCCTCAGTTGCTCCATGTTACGGACTCCTTATGCAGTTAGGCATTTATCCATTTTTAATACTATACCTAATTACATATACAAAAAGTAAACTAATTTTCCGGCACAAATGCATGACAATGAACTACTCAAATAACCCTCATTTGTATCCATATTCATAAATAAATTAATAACACAACAAAACATTTTCTCTCGCGTATTGTGTAAAAACACTTCACGAATGTATTGTGTAAAAAAATAACCAAAAAAAACAAAAATTTTTATATACCTGAAAATTGTACTCTTATAATCGATGTCAACATTCTTCGCATCTTCATCTTCATCTCCATTTCTCATTCTCCACACCCGTAAAAACTGCTTCAAAACACAATTAGCAAATTTTACAAACCCATTTGAATACCATCAAACCCATATCAAAAACATAAAATGAAAATCAGAAATCAATCAAAAGAAGAAAAACGCCCCTTTTTTCTAAGATAAAAACATTAATAGAATTAAAACAAAGAAAAGATTGTACCTTCGGAATAATTATTCTTTTCAAAACCATCTTCTTGACGGCACCATTTTTGTTTCGTTAACCTAATTTTTTATCGTACTTATGGAATAATTATTGTTTTCGAAACCATCTTCTTGACGACACCGATTCCGTTTTCTTTAATATATTTTTTTTATTAGAGATATTTTTGGGAGGTTTCATGTGATGGAGAAAGATGAATCTAGAATAGTTGTGATGGAATGATCTGGCGTTAATGTGTATGTGTTTTGATGGTGGGAAGAAGGGAAGGTTCTAGGGAAAAACTAAAAAAAAGTTAGTAAGGCGGTGGAATTATAGTGGAAAAATAATACACGGATTAGATGGGTACAAAGGAAACCAAAAGAAATGGTGCACTGTTCATCGAGTCCTCTAGCATCAACTATGTTGGCCAGTTAAATGATGCCAGCTGTGCAAAATATCACTAATAGCATTGAAGGAACCAATAGAAATTAAGATTAGCATTGTAAATGACTTAATTTGGTTCACCCACCGCAATGGGTTTTAGTATATACCAGATTAATAGGACGTCATTTACGAAATCGATCCAACACCCAATAGATAGCAAACCAAATTTCACAAATAACATAAGTGAGCCATAATTTGTAAGAACTTTAAACCGATTTGTACAATCACTTCTCATGAAAAGTTACAATTAAAAACATACATATAAATCTCACATACTTACTGTGGTTTTCGTACATTTGTTGGTCTGTAGGAGCTTGAACTTCTTTAGGAACCTTAGTGACCGCTTTTTTTTGTTGTTTTTTTTTCCTTCCAACTATCAATACGGTTCTTCCAGATTGGGTTCTCACTAAATGGCATCTCCTGAAAAATGAATCAATGATACAATAATTCTTGTGGTGGAAAACACTATGCCTTATTGGTATATTTATATACAAAAGGTGTCTATAAATCATACTCACGAAATATGATAAAGTGATCATTATCTGAACTTTTACTCATCATATCATAAACTATATAATATGCATAACCGAACTAAAAAGGTATACCTAATGTGGAAAAGCTACCTGGGTTCGCACTTGGCCAGTGTTGTGACCAATGCCCTGGTTGATGACACTTAAGGCTTTCACCATTTGCGTGATTATTTCGACCTCCTGTACCGGCGCCACTGTTAAATCTTCCCTCAGATCCACCATACCGACACACGGTCCCCACTTTCATAACATCAAATTCGAATAAACATGACACGCCTAAAGGACAATACACACAAAGTTATTTCAACATATATTCGGGGGAAAACAAAATTTGTAACCACACATTAACACAAATCAGGAAACTACACATTTCAACACACATAAAACAAAACAACTTCAATTAACAACACCTATCGCAAACATATCTGAAAATTAGCTTCCTTAATACCTAAAATCAGTAAGTGGCCAAAGTAGCATACACAAATATTAAGTGCCTAAATTGTGGTTCTAATTACTTTTTGGCCAATAATCCATTGCCACCTGAAACATAACTAATTTGATATATCAGCCAAACCTCAAATCACCATGCACCTAATTACAAAAACCAATTGATACCAATCATTTCAAAACCAACTTATAAGGTCCTTCGTTAGTCACTTGTAACAGAAATATGCAGCATTACTCCATTTCTATCACGAAAAATGACCTACTGACTCCCCAAAAGGATTATCTGATTATTTCACATTTTCATTTTCAAGCAAAATAAGTTTATAAGCCTACGAAGTTTAGCCATATTCAAATAATCAAAAGTGCCTATCACCTTAACACCTTATCTATATCCAACCCATATATCTGCTTCTATTTATTTGACACATGCAAAACTAAGTTGTATCCTTCAATAACATATCACAATATCGCAAATTTATGTAAAAAATTAAACGACAAAATTTAAAACATAGGCGTAGGGCATACTTAACTATTTTTTTAGCCATCTTGTTGGTTCATATCAGATGCACCTCAAATCACCCTGCACCTAATTACAAAAACCAATCAATACCACATCATAAAATTATCTTAATTGCATAAGGACCAAAAAAAAGAGAGCAAATTCTTTGTTTTCATACCTGGTTTTGATCGGTGCTGTAACACCCCGCCTTATCTGACCACAATATTGTCCGCTTTGCCCGCAGGCTCACGGCTTTGTCTTTGTGGCCTCATTTGAAGATTGCAGTCACCCAAGCCAGTTACTATCACATGAGCACGCGAACTCCAGTTTCAGAACTCCACTCGCAGTAGACCACAAAACGCGTTGTGTCATTGTAAGGCGAATGTTATCTTATGAGCCCAACATCTCTCCAGGCCACAGCCGATGTTGGATTTGCCTAGGGTGATACAATACCCTAGGCAAATCCTACATCGGCTGTGGCCTGGAGAGATGTTGGGCTCATAAGATAACATTCGCCTTACAATGACACAACGCGCTTTGTGGTCATCATGCGAAGTGGAGTTCGAGGAACCTGGCAGTTAAGCGCTCATGTGAGAGTAGTATCGCTTGGGTGACTTGCCGGGAAGTCTTCAAATGAGGCCACAAAAACAAAGCCGTGAGCCTGCGGGCAAAGCGGACAATATTGTGGTCAGATAAGGCGGGGTGTTACAGGTGCACTTACTTAGCAGATATAGGGTGTACCGCCTTTCTTGACCCCAACGGAATCCTTGCTACATTGTCGTAGGCAACTCCGCACGTCTTCTTCCCATCAGATATTAGAAACCCGCCAACAATCCAAAGTTTTAAAAACCCTCCACTCACCTCACGTCTCCCTTCTTTTTTATACCATTTTTGTGGGTTTGATCGAATCATATATTCATTTGACAAATAAAAGATATCAAAAAGTTGTAGTTTGGCCAAAAGGGTGTGCTTTTTGAGTAATTTGGTCGGAAGAAGATTTCAGGATGAAAATGGAGGGGGGAAGGGGATTGGGGGATTTATTAGAGTGGGTAGAAGATTCAAGAGATGGGAGGTCAGATTTTTAGATAATGATATTTGTGTGAGAGAGAAAGGTCTAGAAGTGATTTATGTAGTAAAGAAACCAAAAAAAAAGCTGCAATGTTCATCAAAACTTTGTTGGCCAGTTATGTGCTGCCAAATGTATAAATTTTCACTAATAACATTCAACCAACCAAGATTAGCATGTAAATGACTTGCCCACCGCAATGGGTTTTAGTATATGTAGTAATAAGGGTGAATAACGACTTTAAAATAAAAGCAAAGGGCAAATATGCAATAACATATTCACCCACAAACGTAAACCCCTAAACAGCCACACCGCTCCACACACCAAAACACAGAGTCACACTTTTTCCCTGAAGACCTCCAACAAACAAACAATGGCGGCTAGAAACACACTCTTGAAATACCTGCGCGTGAGCGTCACGCGACCATCAGCTCAAAACCCTAGGTTCATCGGGAACGGAGTTCTTAATCTTTTCCGGCGACATTTCTCAACCGAAGAAGTGAGAGGAACGTTTTTGGATAAATCTGAAGTCACTGATCGTGTTGTTACTTGTGTTAAAAATTTCCAAAAAGTTGACCCTTCAAAGGTACTCTATATTTTATAAAATATTTTTTTTTATAAAATTAGGGTTTTGTTTTTTAGTTTTATGTGAAATGATGATCTTGAGTTATAGAAATGATGTTTGGTTGATTAGTTAATAACTTTATAGTGTAAGGTGTATTATAGATAATGTATGGGGTGTCGAAACGCTAGATTTGGGTTTTTAGCTAGGTGGAATATTTTTAGTTAGGGGGTGTTTGTATCAACTTATATAACCGGCTTATGACTTATTTGGTTTCGGGCTTATAACTTTTTGTGGCTTATCTTGAAACTTTTTTTTGTCTTATATAAGTTTATTAGAAGCCGAAAAATTTCAAAATAAGCCACAAAAAGTGAGCTTATAAAACATAAGCCCGAAATCAAATAAGCCAGAAGCCGGCTATATAAGGCGAAACAAACAACCCCTTAGATTGGGGGTTTTTTTTACTAGTCAAATCTTTAGCCCATGTTTAGTAGAGGTGGCAAAATGAGTAGGTCGGGTTTCAGGTCTAGATGGGTCATTTGGTAGCACGGGTCGGTTTTACTCACCTTTTTTTTAAATGTGAAAATTTTATACCCAATTAGACCCATCTTCAATATTTGGGCGGTGTTTGTTTTTTCAAAAAAGCAATTCTTTACACTTTTGTCTGCAAAGCGCGAAGAGGAAATGAAAGAAGTGCATTTGTTTTTTCCTCTTATGTCTGTAGGCAGGAAGAGGAAATGAAAGAAGTGTGTTTGTTTTTTTCTCTTATGTCTTTAGGCGGGAAGAGGAAATGAAACAAGTGCATTTGTTTTTTCCTCTTATGTGTGCAAGCGGGAAGAGGCTACGGAAGAAGTGTGTTTATTTATTTTTAGACATAAGAGGCAAAAATGACTTTTTCCCTCTTCAATTTTTTTATAAATCTTTTTTGTCGGACCATCACTTTTTATATCTCAAAGATTTTAGACCTACCTCTTTTCTCGCAAACATGATTTTGCAAAGATGAGTGTAAGACCCAACGAGACCCATCACATAATAGACTTTTACCCAACTTGACCCATATTTAACCACCGGGTTTTAAATTGTCACCTCTAATATTTAGATTATTAGTCAATACGAGTATGTGCTTGTTAACTTCGGAAAGTTACAGCATAACTAGGAAAGCATGTTGTTAATAAATAGCCTCAGCTCATGGTTAGAAGTTTTTTTGGTTGTTGTTGCATATAACAACAACAACAACAACATACCCAATCCCGCCTAAGCGAGGTATGGGGGAGGTAAAATGTAGACAGATCCTACCCCCGCCACAGGGAAAAACCCTGAAGTAGGGAGACTGCTTCCAACGAGACCTCCTAAAAGTGTAGGTGTGTGAGTGAGAAAGAGAGGGAAGAGAGCGTAAGAGGACGAGACGCAAGCACATGCAAGTAAAGAAAAAAAGGCAAAAACAAGGCAAGGCAGCATAGATAAGCGCAAATAAAGCAAGCAGACCTAAGAGAGCGGAAGACACTAAGCATCAAGCACATGCAGAAAAGAAAACAGGCAAAAACAAGGCAAGGCAGTATAGATAATCGCAAGGAAAGCAAGCGACCTAAGGGAGCCAAAAAACTGGCCCACAAAAAAAGAAGAGCAAAACAAAGCACCATAAGCCAAGCAGGCCGTAAAAGCAAGAAAAAAACAGGCAAGCCCAAACAACACAAGCAAAGCAGTGCAACACACGGGGCCTAACACTACGGCAAAGGCAAGCAAAAACAAGCGAAACGCCTAAAAGCCTAACCCACCCAAACTACCAAAACCCAGAAAGCCCCAAGCCAAAACTAGCCGCAGATCCTGATCCTATCTCTCCACCCTTTCCTATCTGAGGTCATGTCCTCCGACAAGTGAAGCTCCGACATATCCATCTTAAGTCTTTCCTCCCACCTGAGTTTGGGTCTGCCCCTTCTTCTCACTCCATCTACTACAAGCGCCTCTACCCTTCTCACCGGCGCTGAATGGGGCCTCCTCTTGACATGACCGAACCACCTCAACCTACCTTCTCTCATCTTCGAAATAATATTTCCGACTTCAAGTTTAGTTCTGAAAACTCCGTTCGGGATCATGTCGAGCAAAGATTTTCCACAAGTCCATCTTAGCATCCTCAGTTCTGCCACTTCCACCCTGTTAGCCTGGGCCTTGGAGATGGGCCAACACTCGGACCCGTACAAGATAGCCGGTCTAATCGCCATCCTATAAAATTTCCCCTTTAACTTTAAGGGGACGTTCTTGTCACATATACTTTAAGGGGACGTTGTTGTTGCATATACTAAGAGACAATTCAACAGGACGGGGATAATAATAGGTTGATGTAAATTTGCGTGTGTGTGCTGTTATTTAGAGATCGGAATAGGCAACATGTCATGAATTTGTGTGAATAAAGGTCATATTATGTCTAATGTAAATGCGGTCATCTTCATGATGACATGATGTATGGATTTCATCGTTGATAGTCTATATATAAGGTGATCATGTGGTTTATCCCTTAGCAGAGCTTGTGTCATTACATCTTATCTGTTTTACTTGTTTGTTTATTAGGTTCGTTGCTTTTACTTTTTGAGTTTTTTTGTTGGCGTGTACATTGCAAGAAGCTATGAAAGAATAAGTAATAGATGCTTCGTGTCCAATAAGCTTTTAGTTCAACTGTGACAGCCTGTTTTATGTCGATTGAATTAACAGTTGGAGACATTTATTAATTTCTCATAAAAGGCTACTAAAAGTTTCAACCCCAGTTTAGGGTTATATGGAAGTCACTGGGCTACTGTACTTTTTGTTCTTGGATGTTAAAAATGGTATCATAGGAGTAGGCTAGTGGACTCGCTAGGTGTATAGGGTTGGACTTGTACTCATGTATCTTATGTGGATATTGATTATCGATCTGCCTGGTTTTCTGTAGACTAAATAAGGACATTAGAAAGTTAAGTAAGGGCAGTTTGCAACATTGTTCATGAATATAAGAAGTACTTAGTAATGGGCCATCAAAGTCTTGCAACATGTTTCAGAGAAGCTTCTACTTTGTGTTGTGGTGTTAAATTAATATTCTCCTAATCACTTTCTAAGCAATTATTTTATGTTTTTTTTGATAAACTATACATCTTGTTATATAAATAAGTACAACTCTTTCTTTGAAACGAAACCGCTGTGATTGTTCCTAGTGCTCTCCTTCGCCTTTTCACTTCAACTTGTTATTGTCATTCACTTATGTGTGGTTGTTTTATTGTTCTGTGTTAAACTTCATCGCGTGGAAAAACTATTCATCTAGTAGCAATTATTCTTTCTATACTTTGCTTGTTTGGTATGGTGTCTAGAGTGTCTTTTTGTTCCACAAACACTACTAAATTGCCATATGTTTTGACTAATATAGAGCAGACCTGACATTACGACTTGTGCTGCTGTCTGTGTGGTCTAATTATGAAATGGCATACTATAACGCTACACAACCACCTGCTGAAAGTTAAGTTTTATGTCAAAACATGGGTCAATACAAATTATATTTTAGTAGTGATTGGGCTACCTTACTATTGTGCCATTTGGACGTTCTGCCTCATAGACAGTAGCATGAGGCGTAGTAGTCAAATATTGTTCAGCAAATGCGAAGGTTTAAGCCATGTGTAGATAGGTTTGAAAAAGTGACAACTGATCGTTGTACAGGTTAGAAATGATACTTGATTTGTAGAGGTGGCAAAGCATGCATGTCACATTGTGGGTGAATATGGTCGTGTCAATTCGTCATCACTTTTTATTCATCTTTTAGTTTTTTAAACAACTAATGTTGATTGATTCTTGCTTCTCAATCAAAAGTTCTAGTACGTTGTAAGCATTTGGGTACACGTTAGGCCTCTTGATAACATGCTCAAAGAACTTGTATATTGGGTTGAAATTGCAACCTCTAGATTTTTCATGTTAATAGCATCAGGCATGGCTAGAATGTTTTAACATATATTTCATTTTTGGCAGGTTACACCAACAGCCCACTTCCAGAACGATCTTGGGCTGGACAGCTTAGATACAGTCGAGGTTGTGATGGCTCTTGAAGAAGAGTTCGGGTTTGAGATTCCTGACAACGAAGCTGACAAAATTAGCACCATCAGCCATGCTGTTGACTTCATTGCATCTCATCCCCAGGCAAAATAAGGAGTTTGACACCAACTATTTTGTTTTTGAATTTAAATGCAAAAAGCATCTGCATTAGGAGACTATTTCCTCCGGCTTATTTCTAATTTTCTTCTTAATGTTACTGTACACTTGTCATCTGGTGCTTCACGTTTTGCATAATACCTGGTAATTGGAAATTGCTTGCGTATCACTTCAGGTGATAATTACTGTGGGATGTTAGTTTGTTTGTTGGTGCGTCTCTTAAATAAGTGCAGTTTTAGGCTGCAATTGGTACATTTTGAGTAGATTAGAGAAACTTGTGAGGTTCCCTTTCTTTGTACTTGCTTTCATTTTTATTACATTTGGATGATACAATATGGTGAAGCAAGTTTTCTCTATTAATTTGCAAATATTAATTCGAAACAATGCAGTGGTCATTGTTGAAAAGAGCATTTTGCATGTAAAAGTAGTACTTTCAAGTAAAGAAACTAAAAGGCAAAACTAGAACAATATAATTGTATTCAAATTTCAAAACATCTTTTCCGACGTGCCGAGATTATCTCATCTTAAAGTGATGTCAAGGCAAAATTGTGAGAGTATGACAAAAAAACGAGCTCTTAGTTTTCATTAAAAGCCGACTCTTGCTTATTATTATTGCATATTGAAAAACATGACTTATCATGTTAATTTGAACAAAAAAGCTTATCATATCATCAACAACCTAATTATAATTTGATTCATTTACGTCGAATTAACACAAACATTTGTACTTTTTCTTTAGGTTAAGAGATGCATAAGAACGTATATCACTCAAGGCTATTTTCATCGTACAGTATTTTGGTTAGTTTTTCCATACTAATCCGAATCAATCCACACGCTCCTATCTTTAATAGTATAATTCCGGCCAGATTTTGATTTTGCCACAAATAAAATCAA
Organism: Chrysanthemum makinoi; assembly: GCA_910596185.1. Classification (NCBI taxonomy): domain Eukaryota; kingdom Viridiplantae; phylum Streptophyta; class Magnoliopsida; order Asterales; family Asteraceae; genus Chrysanthemum; species Chrysanthemum makinoi. The sequence continues at coordinate 53,241,868 of OU343220.1, forward strand.
GTTGATATTTGGGTAGGTTGTCAATAAACAAAACGTTTAATTAACATAATGACATTTTTTTAATTAAAAGGATCATGATTTTTTATTTATTATAAAAATAGATTTTTGTATATAGTTAAAAAAAATACAGAATCGTAAAACTAATCATAAAAGTTACGAAACCCTTGCATTCTGAAACTTTGCGATTTTATGATTGATACTGAAAAAGCTGACTTTAGTCTAGCGGCCTAATGTTGCCAAAAATAGTTCTTAATTCTCATGTAAACCTTGTTTAGTATGTGCTTCCATGTTCAAATTTCTTTGGTTGTGAGGGTGATATTATGTAATAAATATTTAAATGATTAATAAAAAATGTCTTGTTATTTGTATCTCTAAAGACTATATTTAAAGTTTAAAGATTTTGGAAGTACTTGGATTTTAAAGGGGGCGGTGGTTATTGTGAACATAGAAAGAATTTTTAGATGTCCAAAGTGACAGTGTGTTCATGAACTAAATTTGAAGGGAAATGAAAGAAAAGTGAGTGTTTTTATATATTTTTTTTAAAATGAAAAAAGCATTAGAGATGAATTCTTAAAAAATATTCACCTTTTCTTTTTTAAGAAAAAAAAAGAAAAGAAACATTAATATATATTTAAATAGGGTTAATATACAAAAAAGTTACTAAACTTTCAAAAATATTTGTCCTAAGTCACTAATGTTTGTCTTCTGTCATCTAGGTCACTATACTTTACGTAACCGGTTATCTTGGATACCAATAGTGAGACGACCTACTGTTGCCGGTTAAATGCTGACGTGTATACACACCGATGTTTCATTCCTGTCATCTAAGGTACTAAACTTTGCGAAAAATTTGTCATAAGTCACTAATGTTTCATTCCTGTCATCTAAGGTACTAAACTTTGCGAAAAATTTGTCTTAAGTCACTAATGAAAATTTTGTCCTAAGTCACGAGTTGTGGCACATGTTACTGAACCTTTAAAATTATACGTTTTATACGAGTTTATACACCTTTTATAATGCTTTTATTCATTTTCATTCGTTTTTACGTTTTGTTTGTTTTTTACGTTTTGTCTGCTTTTATACGTTTCGCAGTTTTGTCCCATTTTTACGTCCGTTTTATCGTTTTGTCCGTTTTATATGGTTTTATACATTATTTATACGTTTTTTCGTTTTCATCCGTTTTATTCGTTTTCATCCGTTTTTATCGTTTTCGTCATTGTTTTACGTTTTCGCCATTTTCTTATGTTTTCAAACATAAAAAGGGACGAAAACGATGAAACATAGAAAACGGGCAAAAACATAAAAATGGATAAAACGTAAAAATGACGAAAACCTATAAAAACGGATGAAAAAGAATAAAAACGTATAAAAAATGTACAAAACCATATAAAAACGGACAAAAGCGTAAAAAAACAAACAAAAACGTATAAAAACGAATAAAAATGAATTAAAACGTATAAAAGGTGTATAAAATCGTATAAAACGTAAAATTTTAAAGGTTCAATAACATGTGCCACAACTCGTGACTTAGGACAAATTTTTTATTAGTGACTTAGGACAAATTTTTAGCAAAGTTTAGTACCTTAGATGACAGGAATTAAACATTAGTGACTTAAGACAATTTTTTTGCAAAGTTTAGTGACTTGTTTGTATAGGTTTAGTAATGTATGTGCCAAAGCCGGTTACCAATCCTTCGAGTGACTAGGGTGACACTTATAAAAAGGTTTAGTAACATATGTGAAAAACCCGTGAAGTATAGTGACCTAGATGACAGAATACAAACATTAGTGACTTAGGACAAATTTTTTTAAAAGTTTAGTAACATTTTTGTATATTAACCCATTTAAATACTAACATGACATTTTTAAATGCTTTAACAATAAAAAATAAAAAACATATATGTAATCTGAACAAGTTATTTTTTTTTCCTCAATTTAAAACTATGGTTACTTTCATTTTTCTTTCATTTAATAAACAAACACATTTGTTGCTTTTTCAATATTTTTCTCTTTTTTCCCTTTTCTCTTTTTCGTTGTTTTCTTAAAAGCAACGATATATTACACCTTTGGTCCCCTAAGTTGGCCCCATTTCCCCGTTTGAACCCCCATTGTACTATTCTTGCATGTTTAGTCTTCGGCTTTTGATTTTCGCTCCCATTTGGTCCTAAAACCTCCGTTATACGTAACACAAGTTGCTTTTTCTCATTAGTTGACTTTTCAAGATGAGTATTTTCTTCTTTTCATCCAAAAATCAATTATATCATCGGTTCTTGAAATTTCCAAAAATCAAATTCAAATTCAAATTAAAAATAATAATAATAATAATAATAATAAAATAAAAAATAAAAAATCTAAACACCCCTCTTCTTAAATCTCTCTACTATTCTTCAACCTCCAACCCCTGTCACCATTATCACCACCTTACCCACCATGATCATCGCCATCACCATTAAAAATCTCGTCATCTTCATCATTTTAAATAAATACCCACTTATATATAACTCGTTCATGAAAGTTTCTTTTATGCGGATAAAACAAGCATAACTTTACAATCAGGGACGAAACCAAAGAGTTCCAACGGGTGCCCGGGACCCCTATGGATTTTTTCGATATAGTGTTAATTTTTGAAAAAAACATAATTTTTTTCTAAATGCATTTTAAATACACCCGGTTTATCAAAATGTGTTTCTAGATTACGGTTCTAAAAAATCTATGCACCCAGTCATATTTGGTCCTGATTTTGTTCCTGTTTACAATATTTTTTAAAAGTTTCTTTTACAAAGCAAAGCTCAAAGTTGAATTTTATTTTTAGCATCACAACACCCTCCCACAATAAAAGGGAGGGGGAGCAAGTGATCAACAACTACAAACATGGCTCCAAGATTGAGACTCGTACTTAAAACACTAAATAGAACACAAACACAATCTCTTATTTATCATCAGCTAACGCGTTCTTATTGACCCATAAGGCCAACCGCTTCATGTCACGTTGATTTCACAGGTGCAAGAGCTTTTGAAGACAATGTTTTACCAAATATGTTTACATAACTTAGATCAAGTTATTGTTATCTCTTTGTGGAAAAAGTTCATATACAAATGCATTTGATGTACCTTAAATGACAATATAAAATCCCTTCATATAGATATGAGATATCTATAGACACACATACTGGCTACCATGAAATTCTTAATGTTCTTGTGACTGTAAATCCTTCACTTTTGTTAACGTCTTTGTTATTAGCTTACATAAATCTACCATCCGAGGCCCGTCTAGCTCAGTTGGTAGAGCGCAAGGCTCTTAACCTTGTGGTCGTGGGTTCGAGCCCCACGGTGGGCGCTTCATTTTTTTTAACTTTCTACACTTTTTTTCCATGTTAAATTTTGACGTATCATTATTTTATAACTCTCGGATGTACATCATCTTACCGGTACAGTAAAGATATGGTGCTCGGTACCACAAGATATGGAGTATTAGACTACACAACCACTTGGATCAGTCATCGAGTTGGCTAAATCCGCAACTTCAACGAGCTTTTGTTTGGAAACATAACTCAGTTACAAACTAATTGACTGTCATCCTCACTATACTTCTAAAGGGGTGAATCTAGCTGGGTTTGTGAAATTCACATCTCAAATTATTAAGTATAATGTATGCAAAATATTACATTATTAGTACAATGACAAACACTACTATTTTGGTATATATATTAACTTCATATATTGCCTTATTGGCACCTATCACCATAACGTGCGTAGCTAAGTGATGACAATCTGAAAATGAGAAATGTGTCACTGATGATACGCTAATCCAGAGGTCTTGAGTGAGGGTGCTAATTGCCAAGTAAGTAACCTGTTTATCTGTATCAATCAAGAAGAGAAATATAACGTTAGGAGTAAACCGGGACTTGCTCCCCGTATTAGACTCCAACGCTCAAGTCAGTTGAGGTTGTAAATGAAAGAAATATATTTAGAGAGAGAGAGAGAGGGATAGATATATGATTGTGAGAGTTGTGTGTTTTGATCACTTACCCGCTGCTCTATTTATGGGCCCTAAACTTGTAAAAGAATTGAATATAATCACTGTGGTACTGACAATGTACTGACAACTGATCTCAAATTTATTATATTGGATAAGATTTTTTACCATATATATCTTTCAAATTCCACATGCATGCATTCATGAGATGTAGTACTCTACAAGTCTTCATGAGATGTCACTTTCTTACTATATAACATTTGTGACTAATATTTATTAATGATGAGTATAGTAATATAATAATATAGGTAGCTCATCAAGTCCCCTAGGCTATGTATACTCAAACGAAACACAGTGAGAGGATGAGATATGCATAGGCTATAGTAGCTACACCCTGATGGGTTCTTTTTACCTGCTGAATCGCTTTCATCATTGTGTTTACAAATTGCTTTGGATAAGTTCTTATCCCAAGTTTGTTATTGGATAAAATGGTCGGTTCCTAGCCGACTTTTTGCCTTATAAATAACAGCTTTGACAGTCTCAACAAGTACCTTCATTCCAACTTTTCCCCACTTTGAAAGGGATGGAAGATAAAACAGGTTTGTAGCATTTTTATGTGTGCATGTTATTGTTTTTTAGTTCACTTATGGGTGGTTTGATGTCAGGTACTAACTTGTTGGCTTTGTTTAACGGCAAGAAGGATGTCTCTCTACAAGCGTCTCCTGTTGTACCCAACCCGACTGACTTTCCATCGGACCTAAGTTCATACGGTAATGAGTTTGAGTTACCTAAAGGGAAATTTGAATTCTAGTGCGTCGCCGCTTGAAGAATGTCATAAGTGCAATAGGAGTGAAAAGGACATGGATATGATGGACATGGAACATGCTAGTCAATTTGCTACCAGCATGGATCAAGGCTATGGATCACTTATTGAGCAACAAGGGTACGACCCTTTAAATAATCAACTGACTACTACCGTGCAGGAGCTAGCTGCGGCTCAGTTAAACGCGGACATGGAGCGCGATATGAATAGCTTGCGGCTAAGAACAAGGAGCTGATGGCCAAGCGTGAGCTAGCGTTTGTTGGTTTATGGATATATTTAATATGTGTATGACCGGATTCGAACTCGAGACCACGGGATTGCACACTTTACGTATGAGACTCGATGTTTAAATAATTAATATAAAATATTATGTTTAATTATTAAATTCACAATAAACGACTAAACGAGAGATAAGTACTTATCGGAAGTGACTATCGGTCGTTAAATGTCAACGGGATATGAAGAAAAGTAAACAACCCAATAGAAGGTTTTAGGAACCCTCTTTTGGGCTTGTTTTTGGCCGAAAATATGGAATCCCACATCGAAAACCATAGTAATCTTGACATCTACCATAAGGCTATAAATACATCCCCATGTATTCATCCTTTGGTACACTTGATTTCATTAGAAGGTCAAACTTCTTCTTTTCTTTCCTCTTGTTCTTAGGTCGACGAGTGAAACCCCATGTAAGGGATTTACGAGTGACCTTGAGCATAACAAAGGTGTTTGGTTATTCTATTGTGATCAAGAACTAGCATTCGCATCGAATCGCTGATAGTACGTGTGTACAAAAACGTGGTGTAACACACTATTGTTACATCAATTGGTTTGAATTGAAAAACGGTAAGGGTCAATTCGTTAAACCACATTAACCCTAATTAGGGTTCTTGATTGAAGAAGTTCTTGCACTTTGGAAAAGGTATGTTTACGCATTTACTTTCAGTTAATTAATTGCTATTATTTTCTAAGTCTTTCGCTGTGTACTCTGTGATGTCTACATGTTATTTATTTGTATATCATGTATCATAACCTCAACAGTGGCATCACGAGCCTTGTATAATGAGTAATTAATTACTGAAACACATAAAAAAAAATAAATGCATTGTGTTATTAATTGTATGTGTAGATCTAGGGTTTGCAAAACCTAAACCCTAATTTTTTAGGGGGGGCGTATTTTTTGTGCCCTAATTAGGGTTTTGTAAACTTTTGTTTTTAATTGTATTAGAAAACCCTAGGTTGCATGCAATTTTATGTGTATTAAATTGCGTAACTCTTGTTTAATTGCATTAATTTTTAAGTGTGATTTATATCCATGATAAATACACGCATGTTTTGTCGTAGATCTGATTTTATTGTATGTTTTACTTGGTTAAGTGATATACACTAAATTTTTGATAGATCTAAAATTGGGAAAGTCCTCAATCATTATTATTAAATCAATTATGTGCTATGTGGTATATGTTTTAATTTTGACTTACGCAATCTATGAATCGATGCATGTGGCTCACCTTGTACATTGCTGAAAACGGGTGAAAGTCTTAATTAGACATATACATATTGACATATCTAGAATTGATTATTAATAGGATTTATCAAAAGGTTTTTGATATGCATGATTAATTGTTAAGTTATGTATTCATTGTTTATATGTTTATTTTTAAATACTTGCTTGTTTGTTATGTGTAACAAGGGTATTTTTATAAGAAAAATTAACTGATCTAAACAATGGTGAAACATGTGTTTTTAAGCATAGTAATCGTAATCATTTAATTGATTGATTTTTATGCACAAAATAGTTAGAACGGCTCACCCATTATTGACAAACTGTGTGATGGGTACAAGGTTGGTACGCATTAAATTGTGACCTTAAAGATGAGGGTATATAATATGCTTCACGCTAACCTAATTCTCCGCTCGTTTGTGCGTCTTAATGGAGCTACCAAGTATTCCTATGAATGTGCATAAAATATTAAGGGTGAATTGACCTTAAATTCTACGCGCCACTTTTATGATAATTATCCGAATAACTTGGGTCTTATGAATCATGCAGCAGTAGGATATAGTGGTAATTAAAGGTAATTATTTAATTGGTATAACTAATACCTCGATTAAAGTTTGATGATGAAAAGCTTAAACATTAAAACTAGGATATAAATGTTTTAATAAAAAAATATGCTACAAAGATGAATGCATGACATCTTTGTACATATTTGATTTGACAACAAAATCAAATTTATTACCCTTAATTTAAGTTGTATGCCATCCAATGAAACGGAAACACATGAGATTACCTTTTATTTGCGTGAGAACGTGATTTAGATCGTAATCAAAGGGTAAAATATCTACGTGACGTGAGAACGGGCATAGATGATTTTGCAGTTTCTTAAATTGGACAACTTAATTGAGTTAGGCGGTGAGAACTGGCAACTCAAGGCATAAGATGGGGATAAAACATGTTTAAATGGCAATTGAAATTGGCTAGATGTAAATCCCATAAATCTAAGAGTTGCAATTTGAAAATTGGCAATTGAGGTTCGACTCGTACCATCTTGAATAATTTCATTACTAGAAGATCAGCTGATGTGATGAAACTATGTCAATTTATATCCTAGTTTTCAGTGAAAATTAAATGGTTATATGTTTATGAACCATGGATATTTAATTTTCTTGAAAAGGTTAATTATCGAAAATACTAAAATTGAATTTTGTAATTCTTTTGAATGTATTAATGCAACATTTAACCGTAAACGTGATTTAGTCTTTTATTAGTAAATTGATCCATTCTGCTTTCAAACAAATGTTTGATAAAGAATAATTTACCGAAAAGACAAACAAAGTCTCTTTTCCACAGGAGAAGAATGAGACTCAATCCTTTTCCTTTTCATGAATGAGAAAGGTATAATAGGAACATTTGAATTGTCTAAATTCTAATGTAACTCATAGCAATAAAGTGCACATCTTATTTTCCATAAAGATTTCATTACCCTAATTTGGTGAATGAATCCTTTTGTAACAAACATGACTTTTGGTTAACTGGAAAACATGTATATGAGTTACTAGATTAGAAGCTAGACCAATTACCGTGAAAATTGGTAAAAGGCAAACTAGCATAATTTATCTAGTTGTTTTGCTTTAGCCTTTAAAGGTGCTACATACCAGTATGGGGATGGTAGGCCTATTAAGGAAGAAATTGCATACCCAATTTTTCAAGTTAATAACATTGGTGCACCCATCATTCATAGAGTAGAATACACCTTTTAGTACCTTAGTAATGATTACGTTTGGTTCTTCAAAGGTATAGGAAAGTAAAAAGCAAGCAATTTGTTTTCACTGGTTATGAAACACTTACAATGTTGTCAAATTCAGTGGGAGCATTTGTGTTGCATTACTGAATAAGAAGTTGTTTTATTGATTTCTAATTCAGTGGGAGCTACAAGCCTTATTTCCTGTGTAGTAACCCAGATTATCTTCAAAGATAATTACTTTCCAATTGTAGGCACTTATGTTTTTAAGGAGAGTCATGTGCGTTTCCTTACTAATCAATATAGTCTTACATCTACTTGTTATATACATGACACAAATCATATTAATAAAATAAACAAACGTATGTCGTGTTGTTTATCTGCTACATGATGTTGTTCCATGCACAAGTGGGAGAAATATTTATTGTGTGCAATGTACAACACATATAAATATGATTTAAATGGATTCTCTTGACCGCAAGGTAAGAGAGTAACGTTCTAATAGGAATTATACATTTAAATATGTATGATTGCGCTATTAAGAACATGTGTCAAGATGATAACAAAGACTACTTTAAATATTTATGTCATTCAATATTTAAGAAACACTTGTAATTACAATTTACGTTACGTGAGAACGTGAACTAGATTGTAGCCCAAGGTAAAATATCCACGTGTCGCGAGAACGAGCATGGATGATTTTGCAGTTTCTTACGTTGAACATTTCATGGAATGACATAATTAAATGAAGTAATCTAATACTACTTTGATTTTAAGTATTCGTTGAATGATTTAAATATATGTAGTAAATATTAACTTGAAATTATTATTTGAAACCCGAGGTGGTGTTCATAATTACTTAAATTATACATGTTTATGATTTCTTTGTAAATTCACAAACATGAAGTCTTTTAATACAAGACTTACATTATAAAGTAAGACGTTAAATTGCCATGTCTTTTATTAAGACACATGCACGAAGTCAATAAGTTGATCAATGACTTATAACGTATAGTGGGATTGTAACTGTTATGTCTTTTGACTTAGTCAAGAATACTTGTGTTATAATGCATGCAATTGACTTGGTAATTATATTGTACCATTGAGTTTTACTTTGTTGGTAAATAGGTAAGCCAAAGAGTAGATGGTTATCTTAAATATTGTTAGATTATCTTACAATATTAATTCTAATGAAATACCATAGTCTTATGGTATGTTCAGTTGGAAGAATCAAAATGTATTGTCACTGTTTGATTCAAGATAACTATAGTTTCTTCCAAAAGTTATCAAGGTTAGTAGATTGAGTATAGATTGAATATACTCAATAAGACTACAACCTAGAAGATTAATAAGACACCATTTTATGGAATGTGATGAATCACATTAAGTCTTATAATGAAGTTCTGAATTTGTTAAACTACTTGTAAAGTGGGTTGTAACAAACTAATGTCAGGAACTATCAATTTTTTTTTGTAATATCCCAAAAGAGAACAATGTATTGTTGCTTTACTTGCTAAACTATTTAAAGGTAATCTTTAAATTATTAAAGGCAAGTGGGAGTTTTGTTAAGATCTTGAAAGATTAAATTACAAAATACATAATCTTCTAAAATGCACTAGCAAATATCATGGTGAGGCTAAACATGTAAATGATAGACCTCAATATGGTGGAATTGTCATTCATAAATCCGAAAGGATATCTCAGATATTTAATATGCTGAGGAATATGAGTTACAGGATCATGGTAAGCCTGATAATCATAATAATGAATTTACCAAATATTGAATTGTGGTAAATCAATCAAACTATGAATGTTAAGATGTTGTCCATAAAGATAATCATATTTAGAAACTTGGTTTATCTTAATGATGATGAGTTTCTACAAAGGATGGAAACCCTAGTGGTTTAAATCTTTGTGTAGAAATCATATGGACAATATTGTACACATATTTAATGCATGTCTAGTGATAATAATATTAATCATACTTAAGCAATTAACTATGATTGAATATTATTTTCTAGATACATTAAATAGAAGTATAAAGATTATAATTGTCATACTTAGTTTCATTGACATGAAATTTTGACAATGAATATCAAAACTCTTTCTTGTGGGATTACTTTTGCGAGGACGATCAGTAATACAAAGGAGTTTTATGAATTCAAATAATCTTTGAATATGTACAAACTGCAAGAATCCATGAATGGATATATGCATGCATGTAGGAGATGATTCTTATGTTTAATATTAAATCCATGTTTGATTTAATAATTAAAATAAGATAGCTCATAAGTATTCCTGAAAGCTAGTGGGAGTATTATTTTTTTTAAATCTTATATGTTGTATGGGCAACTACATTCCACCTAAATTAAGTTTTAGTTGGGAATGAAACTTTGTTTGTAAGATTTGGAAATAAGACATACAACCTTGGAATATATGTTTATTATTATAAACATATGCGGTAAATAAATGAGTCTAATAGAACATGATGAATATATATCTTTGACAAGATAGAATATGAATGAGATCTTAAAGTCTAACTTGAAGATTCATCATGAACATCATGTTGTGTATAAAGTTGTTGTATCATGCTTGATTACAAGATGATTTAACAACATTGTAATATTTATGTTTGGATTTAGAATTGCATTCCTTATCCTGGATTTGCTCCCAGATTCTATGCAACAATTATTGTGTAATTGTCATAGTCAACAAACTTGAAGTTTGAATGGCACCAATCAAATAATATTCAAAGTTTATGGATGTTTAAAGAGCATATTGTTGTACACAATGATGCTAGTATAATTGAGATGACACTCAATTCTAGTCATGGTATCCTTGGTGATGACCATATTGACTAGTTATGTCAACTAAGAGCATAGTTGCATTATACATTAAAGAATAAAGAATACTTTAAACTTTAAAGTTTTGAAAGATGATTGTCATAAAAGGGTGGTTCAGGTTATCACGCACCTTGTGGAATGTTATGACAATATCAAGATATGTGTAAAAACATACAAGAAATTCACTTATTGAATTCTTGAAATAAGTATTCTCAAAATTCCTATAGATCAAAGTTAGTTGAAATTATGCCCTGTCAACAAGTATGATTATCATAACTTGAGGCAAAATTCATTAACTAAGAATTATCATGCATTGATCTATTTAGTATTTGGATAAAGGATGTTAAACAATTATTATTTATAATGAATTAAAGTATTTTATACGTTTAATTTCATTTATAATATTTTGTCCAGTATTTGCATGTTTAAATCCTTGAATAACTTAAGTTATTCTAAATAGTTCGTTGTCGATCAATAACATGAGAATGATATTGAATTAAGATAAATCTGAGTATTAGTTAGAATATACTTGAAAGTATATTGATGCGTAGCATGACTGATTTAAGATGATATTCAATGGATTGAGTATAGGACTTATCCCAACCACGTGATGGTACTTTATGGATCATAGTCATTAAGTACATCATGAATATGTATCCTCTGACTTGAGATACCAGAGAAATGTCATGGATGTAGTGCATTTCTGTTAAGCAATCTAACGCTATCGTGCGGTAATTATAAGGGTTGTTTTCAGAAGTGTTGCGAAATTTATGAATTCTGCTCGTAGTCAAAACGTGATTTGTTTCCTTCAAATTTATTTGAAGTATAATACTGTTGGGCCCCTCGTAGGGTTGTCAAGATGTTTGCATGGCCATGCCCAAGGTCTTCTAGAATATGTTAAGAAGAATTGGTAATCTTGATCAATCATATAAAGCGAGAAACAGAACAATTAATTAAGAAATGAGTGAGATCCATATTCTTATTAACATGGTATTAGAAACAAAAGGATAAGTATGATGATGAATCATCAAAAGGTTTTTCCAGGAAAGCATACTCGAGTTGTTCTGGGGTCATTGGCGTGTTGCTAGATGCTAACCAATGTCATTACGCATACTAAGATATCTCCAAGTGGGAGTTGTTAGTTTATGGATATATTTAATATGTGTATGACCGGATTCGAACTCGAGACCACGGGATTGCACACTTTACGTATGAGATTCGATGTTTAAATAATTAATATAAAATATTATGTTTAATTATGAAATTCACAATAAATGACTAAACGAGCGATAAGTACTTATCGGAAGTGACTATCGGTCGTTAAATGTCAACGAGATATGAAGAAAAGTAAAAAAGCCAATAGAAGGTTTTAGGAACCCTCTTTTGGGCTTGTTTTTGGCTGAAACTATGGAATCCCACATCGGAAACCATAGTAATCTTGACATTTACTATAAGGCTGTAAATACATCCCCATGTATTCATCCTTTGGTACACTTGATTTCATTAGAAGGCCAAACTTCTTCTTTTCTTCCCTCTTGTTCTTAGGTCGACGAGTGAAACCCCATGTAAGGGATTTACGAGTGACCTTGAGCATAACAAAGGTGTTTGGTTATTCTATTGTGATCAAGAACTAGCATTCGCATCGAATCGCTGATAGTACATGTGTACAAAAACGTGGTGTAACACACTATTGTTACATCAATTGGTTTGAATTGAAAAATGGTAAGGGTCAATTCGTTAAACCACATAAACCCTAATTAGGGTTCTTGATTGAAAAAGTTCTTGCACTTTGGAAAAGGTATGTTTACGCATTTACTTTCAGTTAATTAATTGCTATTATTTTTTAAGTCTTCCGTTGTGTACTCTGTGATGTCTACATGTTATTTATTTGTATATCATGTATCATAACTGTGACAACTCGTATTTTCATGTCATTTTTCAAATCATTACTCATGCTTCATCATTTATCATTTATCGTAAACTAGATTTATGAGCATCAAATTCGCATAACCTTAATGGTTTAGCTGTGAATTCATGAACAATCATCAAGGACATTCCATATAGACTAGGTTTAGTCTACATATCATTAGCATCATTATCATCATATTAGTTCATGCATGGTTTTTTGCATTTTACATTAACCGTATAATTTCATATTAAATAAACGCTATCGCGTAATTAATTATTTTGAACAATTGATCCATTACTTCCAAAAATTATCCCAATATATTTTTATACTTATATTAAGATTATAAAATAATATTATGAGTTTACCCGGTGTTTTAAATTTATTTTGTATATAAATTGTTATATTTATATAATTACGACGTTTTTATTAAATACTGCACGATAATTATTATTTCACTCAAATTTTGCAAGAAATGTATTTTTATAATTTTTTTGACCTCAATATGTTTTATCTTGACCCGTTAAAATTTATTTTTATCTAACGCTACCCTAAATACTCAAATGTGTATACAAGTTACCACATGTCTTCAATTAACTTACATATAATTACACTTATATTTGGTCCTGATTTCGTCTCTGTTTACAATCTTTTTTAAAAGTTTCTTTTACAAAGCAAAGCTCAAAGTTGAATTTTATTTTTAGCAACACAACACCCTCCCGCAATAAGGGAGGGGGAGCAAGTGATCAACAACTACAAACATGGCTCCAAGATTGAGACTCGTACTTAAAACACTAAATAGAACACAAACACAATCTCTTATTTATCATCAGCTAACGCGTTCTTTTTGACCCATAAGGCCAACCGCTTCATGTCACGTTGATTTCACAGGTGCAAGAGCTTTTGAAGACAATGTTTTACCAAATATGTTTACATAACTTAGATCAAGTTATTGTTATCTCTTTGTGGAAAAAGTTCATATACAAATGCATTTGATGTACCTTAAATGACAATATAAAATCCCTTCATATAGATATGAGATATCTATAGACACACATACTGGCTACCATGAAATTCTTAATGTTCTTGTGCCTGTAAATCCTTCACTTTTGTTAACGTCTTTGTTATTAGCTTACATAAATCTACCATCCGAGGCCCGTCTAGCTCAGTTGGTAGAGCGCAAGGCTCTTAACCTTGTGGTCGTGGGTTCGAGCCCCACGGTGGGCGCTTCATTTTTTTAACTTTCTACACTTTTTTTCCATGTTAAATTTTGACGTATCATTATTTTATAACTCTCGGATGTACATCATCTTACCGGTACAGTAAAGATATGGTGCTCGGTACCACAAGATATGGAGTATTAGACTACACAACCACTCGGATCAGTCATCGAGTTGGCTAAATCCGCAACTTCAACGAGCTTCTGTTTGGAAACATAACTCAGTTACAAACTAATTGACTGTCATCCTCGGATCAGTCATCGAGTTGGCTAAATCCGCAACTTCAACGAGCTTCTGTTTGGAAACATAACTCAGTTACAAACCAATTGATTGTCATCCTCACTATACTAAAGGGGTGAATCTAGCTGGGTTTGTGAAATTCACATCTCAAATTATCTATATCTATATCTATACTACATAAAATGGAAAAACAGTCAAAGTTGAAAAAGTGAAAAATTGAAATTGTTGAAAAGTCAAATGTGAGAGAAAAATACATTAAAGGTCGACATTCCTCTCTCACCTAAAACTAATAAAATCTCTCTTCTTAAAAAAAAACACACACACAACACATACAACACAACCAACCATGTCGCAGCCTTCAACACGTCACAGCCACCACCATGTCCAATCCACCACCACCTCGCCGGAAACTCGCCATAACCGAAAGGCTCTTCAGGTAATGATGTGGTTTTGGTGATTTTTTAAAGATCTATAAATTAAAGAATTTTTGTAAACTTATTTGTGTATGTTTATATTATTTTTTAGATTCGTAATTGTTTTTTTTTTTTTTTTTTTTTTTTTTTTAGATCTAGGTTTTTATAACATTTATTAACTTTTTTTTGTTACAGCCATTGTCGCCGTGAGTTGCCGGAAATGTCGCTGTCGAGTCGTCAAGAATGCCGTCGTTGTCGCCGTGAACATTTTCTTTTACATGTATAGATATTTTTTCTAGATCTAAGTTGCGTTTTTTATAGTGTAGATCTATGTTAAATATATATCAAGTGTTTTTTTTTAATAGATATCAACTTTCTTATTTTTTTAGATCTAATCCACCAAGTGTTTTCACTCGCTGGAAAAAACAACAGCCGACTTGCCGGAAAGGTTGTTGGAGCTGCTGCTGTCTCTACCGGATTTCACTTCCCGCTATTGAAAGCTTGTGTATGGTTCACTTTTAAGCTTTTGTCAATATTTTTTGCCGGGTTTGTTATACATTTGTTATATTAGTTATACATTTTTTTTTGTTTATTGTTAATATTTTGTTTTTAGATCTTAAAACAGTTCATGGTGGTTAGTGTTTCATTATTTATTTATTTTGTTTGTTTCTAGATTTATTGAAAAGTGAAAACATAGGCCAGTAATGGTTTTCTTGTTGCTAGTAAAACCTGTCATTTGGTGGTTTATATTTTTGTTGTTATATTTGTTTATGTGGGATGTGGTTACAAGATATCATGTTTAGAAATATATGTATCTATTACTAAATTTGTGTTTCTATTTTGGTTTGAACAGAGAGGTGTTTGAACAGAGAGGTGTTTGAATGATTGAACTTTATGGTTTATGGTGGTGGTTAAAACTGAGGCTGAGTCCAATGATATTTTGGTAATAGTATTTGGGTTTTGGTCGGAACTTGATGTGTTTGGTGATTTTTATTTGGTGGTTTATGTTTTGGTGATATATCTCGATCTCGTGTGTTTGGATACGCTCATCTAGCAACTTTGTTGTGGTACAATAAAGATTGTTTCGATTATAGTGTTTATGGTGATTATATTATGATCTTTTTACAATAAAGATTTCTTTAAAACTTTCATTATTGCAGCCATGTCAAATCTTGAGACAAATTGTTTTTTTTATATTGTATTGTCAAATCTTGAGCCATATTGCAGTCCATGATTGTTGGTCCAATTTTTACTAATTTTTTCTAAACAAAAAAAATCAAAAGTAATATATACGGAGTACATTGGAAACACAAATGATAGAATATGCTTCGTATATGTGGTTAATTGTTTTGTTGATTCATGTAATTAACCCTTTATTATATTGATAAGTGACAAACCGTATGTCTTCAATTGTTTTGTTGATTTAAAATACTATATCTATTGCTGATTTTGTAGGATTTAATAGCTTGTGATTCATATTTTCCTAGAACTAGATTATATTGTATATTGTAAAAATTTTAGTGATGGATTGGATGTGTTTTTAAATACCCCCCTACGAAGATGGATACGTGTAAATCTTTAGGCCGGTTCCAGTAAGGGGATTCAATCCCCTTCATTTTCATTGCCACGTCAGCTTTCTCTCTCCAGCGACCTTCAGGCGACTGGGTTCCCCAGTAAAGGCGACCTTTAATAAAATTAATTAGAAAGTGGAAGTTTTGTTTTTATGTGTGTATTTCAAATCGATCTGATACTCGACCATGATAAGCAATTTGGGTTAGTCGATCGACTAGCCACACAAGATTGATCGACTGCAAATCGATCTCACAAGTCGATCGCTTTCTGTTACTGGAACCAGCCTTAGAAAAGAGCAGCAATGCAACTTTAATTTGAAAAACTAGTTTCTTATTCATTGCTTTGAGAATATAGAGTGCAAAAACTAAAAAGATAAATTTGGACTTGGAAAGCAGGGGGTAACTAGATATGACCAAATACATAACCAAATTTGGGACTAATTTGGGATCTCGAGATTTGGCATGAAGTTTGACTTTTCATTGGGAAGGGTTATTAAGTTTGTTTATTGATGCAATGTATAAAGTTAGGCCGGATGGCAAGGTGTATACACACTCATCTTACACCTTAGTGCCACGTCAGGTTTCTCTCTCTTTTCATTTCTACTCACTCCCACTTACCTTTTTTGTAGACAAATCACTCACTCCTACTTATCTTAACCTTTTTTTTTTTTTTTTTTACACAAACAAAACACTTCACTTCACCAAACCAAATTCAAGAAGGTGACATGCTCACCGTAATTACTTTTGAAATGCGTGTCTCACGCGTGAGTGGAAGGAGGTGGCAAGGTGACTCGCGTGTGAATTGAAGGCAAGGTGACTCGATCACACTCCCTTGCCATCTAGCCTTTAGGTTTGGTGCAAGAAATAAAAAAGTGATGAATGAAACACATTGTGACCAAAAACTCCAAAAGTGAATTTGATCATCTTTCTAAAGAAATTGACACATAAATATGGTCAACTTTTGAAATTAAAATAAGTGACATCTAAAAAAGTGTAAAACATACAAATTGACGGTTTATACTTTGGGTATTCAACTTAATTTATTTTAAAGTGTCGGTAGATACATTGAAATGTTTTAAAGACTTATTAGTTGATGCTGTGATCAAAACCTCAAATATTGTGTTAAGTTGTCAAATTGCGGGTAAAAATCACATGCTCAAATTTAGGTTGTAAAATTATGGGCTAAAAGTCTCGTTTGCTTTTAAGTTTGATGAATTTTTTTTCATACACAACTCTTCAACCATAACAATAAACTTTTGCATCAATCGTCAATAGTTGAACTTGCATGCACCAAACACAGTCCGCCACACACACAAATGCAAAAAGAAAAAAAAAATAAAGAACACAAACAGATCGACGAATACGAATTTGGTCGAAAACTTTACACTTTCGCCGTTATGCGCGATCACTCGGCTAATAGTTACTATGCTTGGATATATTATTAGTACAATATTAAAACAATGCTATCGGAATAGACACTCAAACAAAGATTGCCATTATTGGAAAAAAAAATGCAATTATGCTATCAGAGAAATTATTATTCGAAAAGAATTCTCTAACGATGCAAATACACTTTGTCAACAAACAATTATATTCATTGCTGAAGTTTTGTCGAATCTAGACACCGATGCCGCTAGGCGCGGGTACTCGTCTAGTTAAGTATAATGTATGCAAAATATTACATTATTAGTACAATGACAAACACTACTATTTTGGTATATATGTTAACTTCATATATTGCCTTATTGCCTTATTGGCATCTATCACCATAACGTGCGTAGCTAAGTGATGACAATCTGAAAATGAGAAATGTGTCACTGATGATACGCTAATTCACAGGTCTTGAGTGAGGGTGCTAATTGCCAAGTAAGTAACCTGTTTATCTGTATCAATCAAGAAGAGAAATATAACGTTAGGATTAAACTGAGACTTGCTCCCCGTATTAGACTCCAACGCTCAAGTCAGTTGAGGTTGTAAATGAAAGAAATATATCTAGAGAGAGAGAGAGAGAGAGAGAGAGAGAGAGAGAGAGAGAGAGAGAGAGAGAGAGAGAGAGAGAGAGAGAGAGAGATAATTGTGAGAGTTGTGTGTTTTGATCACTTACCCGCTGCTCTATTTATAGGCCCTGAACTTGTAAAAGAATTGAATATAATCACTGTGGTACTGACAACTCATCTCAAATTTATTATATTGGATAAGATTCTTTACCATATATATCTTTCAAATTCCACATGCATGCATTCATCTCTCAAATTTATTATATTGGATAAGATTCTTTACCATATATATGCATGCATTCATACGTGGCAAATCACATGGACTCTTTCATTACAAGTCTTCATGAGGTGTCACTTTCTTACTACTACGTATATAACATTTGTGACTAATATTTATTAATGATGAGTATAGTAATATAATAATACAGGTAGCTCATCAAGTCCCTTAGGCTATGTATACTCAAACGAAACACAGTGAGAGGATGAGATATGCATAGGCTATAGTAGCTACACCCTGATGGGTTCTTTTTACCTGAATCGCTTTCATCATTGTGTTTACAAATTGCTTTGGATAAGTTCTTATCCCAAGTTTGTTATTGGATAAAATGGTCGGTTCCTAGCCGATTTTTTGCCTTATAAATAACAGCGTTGACAGTCTCAACAAGTACCTTCATTCCAGCTTTTCCCCACTTTGAAAGGGATGGAAGATAAAACAAGTTCGTAGCATTTTTATGTGTGCATGTTATTGTTTTTTAGTTCACTTATGGGTGGTTTGATGTCAGGTACTAACTTGTTGGCTTTCTTTAACGGCGGGAAGGATGTCTCTCTACAAGCATCTCCTGTTGTACCCAACCCGACTGACTTTCCATCGGACCTAAGTTCGTACGGTAATGAGTTTGAGTTACCTAAAGGGAAATTTGAATTTGGGAGTGGTTCCGGTGCGTCGCCGCTTGAAGAATGTCATAAGTGCAATAGGAGTGAAAAGGACATGGATATGATGGACATGGAACATGCTAGTCAATTTGCTACCGGCATGGATCAAGGCTATGGATCACTTATTGAGCAACAAGGGTACAACCCTTTAAATAATCAACTGACTACTACCGTGCAGGAGCTAGCTGCGGCTCAGTTAAACGCGGACATGGAGCGCGATATGAATAGCTTGCGGGCTGAGAACGAGGAGCTGATGACCATGTGTGAGCTGGCGTTTTCATCTTATAATACCATGCACGGTGACGGAGCTGAATAAAGCGAAACAACTAGAGGTTGATCTAGGTGCCTTGTTGGCAGCGGTGTACAAGGAGAGATCCGCCTTGACTGATGACCTTTCGTGGGTCATGCATAAGGGCATGCCTAAAATGGTCAAGAGGGTGTTCGAGAGTGATGAGTTTCATCGAGAGGTTTCGAACTTGCTACGTGTAATGGTTGAGAAAGGACTTTCGCTAGGACCTCAAGAGTCTCTAGACGAGCACATGTCGAAAAAGATTGCTGAGGCTATTGAAAAGCAACAAAAGATCAGGTGGGGGTGCGTTAATGAGATAACGGGTGCTCCGGGGCTGTCAGTTGCCTTACTCCGTTATGCTCTTCGTCATCGCGGTGATAGCTAGAGCACTTGACATAGGCTCTCGGGTAGTACCAGGTGGTGATATATTGGCGTCTTTTAATCATTACACTACCACACAAAAATCTCATTAGCTACGGTTTTTAACGCCATTTACTACGGTTTTGAAACCGTGGCAGATACAAGCGTGTCAAAAAATAAAATCATTTTTTGGTACGGTTTTAAACCGTAGCAAAAAATGATTATTTGCTACGGTTTTTTTTCTAACCGTAGCAAATGTCTTCTATAAGCCAACAAGCATACTTTTCTTTTCTCGTACCGTTTTTTAATAAACCGCAGCAAAATCTTTTTTTTTTTTTTTAAATAATTTTTCTTTTCCAGAGAATCTGTTTCTCAGATTTCCAGTTTTTCCAGATTCAACTCAAAATAATTCAACACAAACAATAACTTACATACAAATCCTATTCGCTACAAGTGTTCAACATACAAATCCGGGTTCGCTACAAGTGTTCAACGACTTAAACAATAACTTAAACATGTTCAACGGCATAAAACATAAATTGTTCAAAATCATATACTCCGTATTGTTTAACAAACGAGAAATCACAAGTACATTTCCGCCTAGCTACTCGTCTTCGAGGGCTTCAGCAACTTCATCATCAATAAATTAACGTATGCCTCAGTAATTCAGCTTTGTACAAGTCACCACTCACCAGCCTTCTCTGGGTTATCGGTTGGGTCTTGTTCTTTTTCCTTCGTTTCTGATTTTCCTTTGTTCATCTGTAGCAAGGCCATGAGAATGAGCATCAAGAACATTAAGGCATTATTAGCATTGAACATAGTAACTTTTATAGATACTATCATCAACCACAAAGCATCTGCACTTATAGAGTAAATTAGCATATATATGTACTTTTATAAGATACATTATAATTTTGATATAGTGGTGATTCTTGATAACTTATTATAAGATACATTAACTAAAAACCTACGAACAACAAAAACCATAACTCACATGTGCTATTGTTCCAGTGCCCAGGCTTAGTCTCATCTTCTCCAGCTTGCTCAAAAGGTTCTCATCATGTCCTTTTGCTTGCTGAGCTCATCCATGGACTTTTTCAACTACAAAACATCATATTACCTATTCATTACAATGCATAAATACTAAAATATAATAACTCATGATCTATTTCTACCCAATACAACCTCATAATATCAAATTTATGAAGTTGTATGTATGTAATCTACTCTAGCAGGTAAGCTAATAAGATGCAGTCCAATAAATTTTCAACTACAAATACATCATATTATGTTAAAATAATTTCAAATGTGAAGTTGTCAATAAGTGCCTAAAAATATTTAAAACTCAAGCACTTAAACAATAACATATGAATAATAAAAAGTTAAAAACTCAAAATTCTCGTATAACCTGAGTTACAATAGGTTTAAAAAGAACTTTAAAAGCTGGTCCATGAGCTCCCTCCTCAGCCAAATGCCGCTTCCAAAGAGCCTTTATAGCATATTAGCATATTTTATTGCACGTATCGGAATTTCTTCCTGTAACCTATAAAACAAACTCTATTAAATTAAACAACGATCACTCACAAAGAGTTTAAACACATCCGATATACCAAATCTAGTGCAGGATAAAATTTCAATCTAATTACTATCCAAACCAAGCAATAATCTCTCAAAAACAGCATACGAAGTTTCAGTACATGAAATTCTACAATTCTCAATTGCATATAAGCACAACTACATAAAACCCACCAAGGAAGATGAGTGGTATTTCCACTGGTGTTGAAGATGATACTTACAGTGGTGGCGGTGGCTACTTCGGATGGTGGTAGGGTCCTTTTGGTTACCGAGAGGCGAGGGAGCAGTGGTGAGGGTGAGGGTTGTGGTGAGAGAGGAGTGATGAGAGTTGGATGGAAAGTGAGATCTATATCTGAGATCTATCCTGATGTTTGGCAAAGTAAGCGGGAAAACGAAAGTGAAAAAATGAAAGTGAAATTTGTAAGCGGGAAAAAGAGTGTGGGTGCTAAATGTAAGCGGGAAATGGAAAGATAGATTTGTTTGGGATAATTCCATATTTACCCAATCTAAACATGAAAATGTCATATATACCCAAAATGCAATTTTTGAATGCATGATGTACAATGCATTTAAAGCATGTTTTGGATAAATATGGCATTATCATGTTTAAGTTGGGTAAATATGGAATTGCCCCGATTTGTTTTCATTAAATTTCACAATTGCCAAGTAAAATTGTTTTGGTACGGTTTTATAAATAACCGTAGCAAATATAATTGTTTTGGTACGGTTTTATAAATATCCGTAGCGAATATAATTGTTTAGCTACGGTTTTATAAATAACCGTAGCAAAAAACAGAACCTACTAAACAACCATACCAAATGACGATTTATTACTACGGTTTTTTATAAAACCGTACCAAATAACATTTTTCTTAGATTTTGATACGGTTTTTGCTCTAACCGTATCAAAATGGCGTACCAAAAAATAGTTTGTGTAGTAGTGTTAGTAGCCACTTTTGACCCTTATATAATATGAGGCTACGCGGATATGTAGTTTATGTAATATGCTAGTTTTTACGGTTTTATGTGTAATATATTTGAATGATGGTTGTTTTGGGTGATGTTGACGAACCATCATCTTTCTTGCCCTTCCTGTACGAACCTAGTTTATTTTAATGCAATGTTTATTTGGTTACTTTGTTTGTTCATGCAATAAGGTATATTGATTTCTTTCTTTTGTTAACAGGTCACTTAAGTGATACTACTTTTTAAATTTTAAGAAAGACACGAGTTCAATTATTACATTTCTTTATAAAGTACAGTGTAATAGAATTTAAATAAGCTTGGTTGTTGAGGAAGTTAATATGTCTATAAGCGGTTTTTGAATAACGATTGACCGTTGATTATTGGAGAGAGTCAAAATGTAGTATTAGGTGTTTTAGTCTGAGTTGTTACTCACATATGTATATACTAGACGAGTACTCGCGCCTAGCGGCAGCGATGTCTAGTTTTCTGCAAAGTTTCGATGACCCATAAGTTTCTTTCAACAAACTGTATTTGTAGCATTAGAGAATCGTTTTCGAATAACTACAATTCCGATGCGTGGTTGCATAGCAGCATAAATATATAGTTTTTAAAAAAATTATGTGGAGTCGATCTAAGTGTGTGAGTATATTTTCTAATAGGATTGTTTTAAGTTATTAAGATTTTTAGTAATAATAGATTCAAGCATTACAAAAGCAACGGTATTATGTAGTTGGCAATATTATATTGTAGTTTAGAGGTATAGCCAACATGTGTGACCGTTTTTTCTTGTTTTGTTAGTAATTTAGGCAGTGATAACTATTTTTTTTACATGTGTAACGTTTATCATTTGGTGTGTGGCTTTTAAAATTGTAAGTTTGCAAATTGGATATCACCATATAAGATTATTTTGTACTATCAATTTGTATAGATATTTATGCATTGTTCAAAGCTATTTGTTTGAGGTACAAATAATTATCGCTAAAGATAACAATACTATTTATTTTTGTGATTTTAATAAACTTACATAACATTATTGATACACTGGACAAAGGGCTATACAATATATATTAACTTTTAAACGACGATTCATATATGCTAGTCCCTTAAATGGTGCAAGAGAAACATTTTTTAAAATAACATTATAAAAATGACAAATTACATGTGTCAAAGCAAAATAAACCAAAAACTACAATTACTTGGTCTCTCCTTTCAAAAAAATTGTCACGGGTTTCACAACTACTTCATCATTTCTCATATAATTTTGTCAAATTTGAAACCCGATTTCACCCGGTGGTTCAACTGGTTGAACCGTTCGATAAAAAACAGTCGATTTAAACCGAGTCAAACCGATAGGTTGGGTCGAAAAAATGTCAAATTAAACCGGGTCAGCCCGCCCGGTTTGAAGCGTCCCGGGTCAACCCGGTATCGGTTTCAACAGGTCAACCCGGTATCGGTTTCAACGGGTCAACCCGGTATCGGTTTCAATTGGTTGTTTTTAATTTGGTAGATGTGCTTTTAATTGGGTGTACAATGTGAATAAATTATTGTACTTTTAAGTAATGGGGTGTTTTAATAAGAGTATTAATTATATTATTTATTTCTCTCTCCATTGACCATGTTTTCAACATTCAACTTTCAACATTTTTCACTTTTTTCACTTTGACCATTTTTCCATTTTATATAGTATAGATATTCTGTAAAGTGCTATGATTTTAATGTTGTGAATTGTGATGGTATGAAAATGACAATCTTTTTTTTTTACACTCTTTTGTGTTTTACTTATTTATTTAAGCATGACTTTTATATAGCGCTTTTGTTTACTCAATCGAGCATATATTGTTGGGCCTCGTAAATCATATCCCTTTTAATGGCGGGAAAGTATCCGGATTTTTTTTAAGCTCGTATCCCTTTTTATGGCGGGATGATAGTTCGGTTTATACCGTATGGCCAGATTGCCTTATGTATACATATACACGTTCTTCATGTGCGTATTTTGCAAGTTGCTTGCTTGTGGCCTGATTGTATGTAAGACCATCTTTATTCACAACCCAACCCAACCTAATCTTTATTAAAATATTATTTTCTCTCTCCTCCACATACACAACCATTACATACAACCGATCCATAATCTTTTTACCATTTATCAACAACCCAACCTAACATATAATATTATTATACTTATATTTAATTTAATTATTTAAAATTTTATATAAAACTATATGTTTGATTATAAATATATTTTTAAAAAGTAAAGATTTCAATAATAAATAAATAATAAAAAAATAACTTTTAAAATTATAAATTTTGATATAAATGTATTTTATATTTTTGAATAATGATGCAACATAATAAATGGTATAAAATTATATATTTATTTAAATAAAGTATTTACTTTATAAATATTTTTTAATAAAATGATTGTTTTGATAAAAAAAATCTTTCAAGTAATTTTTTTTAAATAAAACTATAAAAAAAAATTATTTTTAACAAACTAGTAACATTTTTCATTAACAAAGAAAGTAAAAAAAAAAATGTGAAAGTATAGAGAATATATACTACGTAATCTTCAAATTTCTTGGCCAATAATTGTTTGCCACTTGGCAAGGTTGGTATTACAATTCGAAGGTCACAAGTTGATCGGGTCGTCCAAACATTTTATCTTCAATCTATCAATTGTGAATAAAAAACTATTATTTTTTTGTCCTTATTAGACCAACCGGTTGGTTTGGTTCATTGATAAACATGGTCTAAAAAGACTAAAGTTGAACCCAACTTTCGAATTAGGCTATTCATGATAGCAATATATTTACACACTTTTTATTTAAAGGTGGGAAACATGTGATTTATTTTTGTACATGAAATTTTTCATAGCACGAGACGTTCGTTGAGTGGTGATAACGAAACTTCAAAAGTTAAATTTGCGCAGATTGCTGGCGTGCCAGGTTCTCGGTATTAATTTCCCGTGCAGGTCTTTGAGCACATATGTTCCTGGGCGTTTGGCCACAATAATTTGATATGGCCCTTCCCAGTTTGGGTCGAGCTTTTTCTGTCCTTCTTGTCGGCTCGCCTCGTTTTTACGGAGTACAAAATCTCCAACTTTAAGGTTTGTATGGTGGACCCTGGAGTTATAATATTGTTCTGTTTGGAGTTGTACATAGCTTCGCGCAGCCCTGCAAGCTCCCTTCTTTCTTCTAACAGTTCTAGATTGAGTCGGAGGTCCATGTTCTTCCTGTGTTCATCGTACGATTGGATACGGTAGGTATGGGTTCCAATTTCTGGGGGTAAGACGACCTCTGAACCATATACTAGACTGAATGGAGTGCAGTGAGTCCCTGTCTTGGCCGTCGTACGATGAGTCCATAATACATTAGGCAATTCTTCCACCCAATGGCCTTTTGCTTTCCCCAATTGTGTTTTTCGACCTTGGAGTAAAATTCGGGTTGTTACTTCTGTCTGACCGTTTGCACGGGGTGTGCTACTGAGGTGAATTTCTGCTTGATATTGAGCTCATTGCACCAATCGCGAAATGGGTTGTCAGCAAACTGCTTTTCGTTGTCACTGACAATGACTCCCGGGATTCCAAATCTGCACACGATGTTGCTCCAAACAAACTTTAGAATGTTGTTTCCAGTGATGGTAGCTAGTGGTGCGGCTTCCACCCATTTTGTGAAGTAATCAATTGCTACGACCAGAAATCTTACTCGTCCTGGGGTTTCTGGAAAGGGCCCAACTAAGTCGATACCCCACTGGTAAAATGGCCATGGACTGGAAATGCTTGTCAAATCACATTGTGGTTGACGTATGATGGGAGCGTGTTCCTGGCAGTTGCGGCACTCGTTGACTACCTGAGTTGCGTTACGGTACATTGTGGGCCAATAATACCCAAGCCTTGCGACTTTTTGCGTGATGGTTCTGGCTCCTGCATGGGCTCCACAAGATCCTAAGTGCGCTTACTGGAGGACATAGCGTGCTTGGTTTGGACCAACACAACGTAACCACGGTGCCGAGTAACCTTTCCTGTATAAAACACCTTGCTTTATGGAGTATTGAGGTGCTTTAATTCTGATCTTCCTTGCTGTGTTTGGATCCTTAGGTAGCTTCCCGTCCTGAAGGTATTCAACAATGGGAGTCATCCAGGTTTCTCCAGCGTCTTCCACTGTGCTGGTTGCATGGGCTTCCGTGCTTCTGCAAGGGACGACTTCTACAAGAACCTTTTTGGTGAGATGTGCAAAGGAAGAGGAAGCTAACTTACTAAGAGCATCAACGCTCTTATTCTTTGAGCGAGAAATCTGTGTGATTGAAAAACTTTCAAAGCCTTCCTGCAAACTTTGAACCTTGCTCAGGTACCGTTTCATTGGTTCTTCTCGTGCTTCATACGTTCCTTTGACGTGGTTGGTTACTAACATTGAGTCAGTAAAAACTTGTAAATGGCGTACCCCCAGTTTAATGGCTAGCTCCAAACCTGCAATTAGGGCCTCATATTCGGCTTCATTGTTAGAAGTGGGGAAGTCAAACCGAAGGGCGTATGTGATTTCATTTCCATCTGGGTCGGTCAAAATGAGGCCTGCTCCAGAACCATCACTTCCAGATGCACCGTCGGTGTACAATGTCCAAATCGGTGTTTTATCTTGAGACTCAGAAAAAGATGTTGATGTTTCTTTTAAATGTTTTGAGGAAGCCTTGTTTGGGCATTCATCTATGAAGTCCGCGATTACCTGTCCTTTGACTGCTGACTTGGGCTTGTATATGATATCATGATCCCCTAACTCGATGGCCCACTTGGCTAGCCTGCTGGAGTTTTCGGTTTTAGCAATATTTGGCGGGTTGGTCAGTAAGAACACATATCGTATGAGCCTGAAAGTACCGGCGCAGGCAGCGAGCCGTGTGAACGAGCGCGAGGGCTAATTTTTCGAGTAGCGGGTAATTTACCTTTGGTCCTTGTAACGCTTTACTAACGAAGTAGATCGGCCTTTGCACATTCTTCCTTTCTACCATGAGTACTGAGCTGATCGTTTCATGAGATACGGCCAAGTATAGCATTCGCGTTTCTCCGGGTGTTGGTACAACAAGAGCAGGGAGGGATTGTAAGTGTAACTTGAGTTCTTGAAATGCTTTTTCTGCCTCCTGACTCCATCGAAAGTCTTTTCTTTCTATACATCCCTTCAGCGTTTTAAAGAACGGCAATGCCTTCTCTACAGATTTAACCAGGAATCTACCAAGAGCGGCTAGCTTCCCATTGAGGCTTTGCACCTCTCGAATCGTTCGAGGAGATATCATATCAATAATCACTTTGATTTTCTCTGGGTTAGCCTCGATCCCCTGTTTTGTAATCATATGTCCTAAAAACTGACCTGTTTCGACGACAAACACACATTTCTTTGGATTTAGCTTCATGTTGATGCGTCGCAAGGTTCTGAATGTTTCTTCGATCTCTTCCATGAGGCTTCCTTCACCCTTGCTTTTAATGACCATATCGTCTGTGGAAAACTAGAAGGGGGGGGGGGGGTTGAATAGTTTTGCCAATTAAAACTTCCTTTTAATTTATTTAGATCGGCTTATGTCAAATCTATTTGGATGTGTGTGTTGGATGTTGATAAACAAGCATATAAAGTTAAGTAATGAAAAGATAAGAGTAAGAAGCACAAAACCACAACGCGAGTATTTATAGTGGTTCGGCTACAAGGACACCTTCCTTGCCCTACTCCACTTCCCGAGTCACCTACTCGAGAGTTCGTAATCACTACACCAATCTCCTTATGGCGGAGAAGCCTTCACAACGTCGCCTACCATTTTTCCAGTGCTAGGCTAACCACTGGGTTCTTTCACTCCAAGGTGAACCACACCTACACAACGTCGCCTACCCTTTATAAGGTACTAGGCTAAGTACCTAGTTCTTTCACTCCAAGGTGAACTACACCTTCACAACGTCGCCTACCCTTTATTAGGTACTAGGCTAAGCACCTAGTTCCATTGCAATGGAGGAACTACTACCACACTACACCAACGACTAATCCCAAAGGAGATCTACTCCTTTACAACATCATCAAGGATATCAATATCCTTGGATCTACTACTAGTCTATCTTGTACATCGAAACACACCATATCGAATGTACATCTAAGGCACCTTTCACTAATGTCTTTGACTAGATCTACAAGACACCTTTCACTAATGTCTTGTGTCTTCACTTCTAAGCACCTTTCACTAATGCTTCTAGTCTTCACTTCTAAGCACCTTTCACTAATGCTTCTTGTCTTGACTTCTAAGCACCTACCACAAGTGCTTATGCTATAGACGATAAATACCCTTCACTAATATCTTCGTCTTGACACTTAAGACATCTTTCACTAATGTCTTCAACACTACACTTCTTTGAATAAAGAAAGGAATCATCAACAAGAAGACTTCAGTAGCCTTGATGATGAGGAAGCATGGCAACTCATGGACTTGAGCTTGCTCGACTTCAAAGGTGGTGATCTTGCCTTTAAGAAGAACCTAAAAGATCACACAAAAACAAAACTACAAACATAGATCTCTTGGATCTGAGGTTAGTGAGTTTTTAACTCAGGGAGAAAGTGTGTTAGAAAGGGGTGAGAAATAATGAAGAAATGGCTCACTATTTATAGAGAAAAAATCCTACTGTTCCCCGGATCCCACGAATCCCTTCCACAAGGGATCCGTCTAGCGTTAAGCTAGGGATCTGTGGGACGCTCACTTTTACCCATGGGTATTTTGGTTATGGGTCATGGGTCATGGGTTGAACCATGGATATTTAGCTAGATACAATGTATCTTTGAGTGCAATGCACTTAGTCACTTGGGTATGGGTTGATCCATGGGTTATGGATATTATTCATGTATGATATAAGCATGATGTCATGCAATGGGTTATGGGTCAAGCTCCATGGGTTATGGGCTTTGGGTTGTACCCAACTATATTTAATGTATTTGCCCAATTGGTTGTGATACTTAAGTTTCTACCTATTTATATTACCCAATATACTACATACTAGTTATTTGTATATTATACCCAAATATGTAAACACTAGTTGTTGTACATATGTAATACTAAATCATAAAATCACTTATACTTGTTTTAGTGTTTTATGTGAAAATGTGAATATGTTAGAAACTATTAGTTCAAACCATTTACGTATTTTATTTGTTTCGTTAAAATGATTTTACGTTTGTTATCGACAAAACATTAGAAGATCATAAAATATAAATAAACGTTTTTACGACTTATTTGTATTAACAATCTCCCCCTTTTTTTTTTTGATGACAAAACATAAAATTATTTTAAGGAAAAGCTAAAATTCGTAAAAGTTTGAATTTGTAGTTTTTACTTTCTTCTCCCCCTTTTTGTCGAAACAAAAAGTGTTTGAAGGAAAGCAACACATCGTTTTTAAGAAAAACATGTGAAAGAAATAAAAATAAGAAGAAATAGAGAGCAAGTAACCGGAAAGGATCTCGTCTTTACTCCCCCTTGACGAGTCCATCCCTATGTAAGGGCGTCAAGAAAGTAATACTAATCTAGTTTGTTTGCAAGTAAGTTTGCAAAAGATTTCGTCTAAGTAACGAATGTGCTCCCCCTTGATGATTGCAATTTTGCAAGGGGATGTCACGAAAAGTAAACCTAGTATTGCAAGTAATTTGCAATGTATTGCTTTGACATAAAGCTCCCCCTAGCTTTAGGATGTCAAAGTCTTCATGTGTAAATGGAATAACTACAAAACAAAGGTTAGGAAGCAAGTATAATTCACAATTTCCTGCAAATGTGGTCCAACTTAGTAGAAAATAGCTTTCTGTCTCACGGATCCCACGGTTCCCTCCTAGTAGGGATCCGTCTAGGCAATTCTAAGGGATCCGTATTAGCTGATTAATTTCAGCAAAGGTGATATAACAAGTAATGTTATCACAAAAATGAGATATGAATACAAAGTAATCATATGCTCAGAAAAATAACAAGTAGCATGTAATTCCATTTAATAAAACTAGAGTTATGATATACATGACTCTAAAAACTAAGAAAATAAGAAAATACATGACTAGGAATTTCTAAACCAACTATCGCTTGATGCTATGACACTACTAAAATCTTCTAGCTCAAGTTTTGTTTAGGTTTAATCTCGTTGAAACGGTCGAGGAGATGATAGAACATGAAACGTTGGTCTTCTCGTACTTCTTGTATCAAAGTTTCAACATGTTGACAATGATAGCAATCTTTGTCATGGCTAGGTAGTGGTGGTGGAAGAAATGAAATGGCTTGATGAGAAGGATCAAGTGAAGCGACTTGTGGAGCTTCAAACGATGGAGGGATTGGTGGACGCGCATTTGAGAATTACTTGACCAAGAATGATGGTGGTGGTAGAGAAGTGTAAACTTCCATATGGTCGGATGGTTGACTTTGATGATTTCTCATAATCCAAATGGGATTATATGATGGAAATGGCGAAAAGGAAGCCGGAGCAAGTGTTGACTCAACACCTTGATTTTGTACCATTATTCCTCCTAATGAGGAAAATGTTGTCGGCGGAGGCGGATGAGACGGCCTAGGAGGCAAATCCTCTAAATTGTAGAGGTGTGGTGATGATAGTGGAGATGTAAAAGAAATAGCTCTAGGAACCAATGGTGATGGTTTAGTGGAGATGATATTGTTTGGCCTAGGAGGTATGGTGGTGTTTGGCATAGGTAGTTTTGTAGGTACTATCCTTTTAGGAATTGGTTTGATTGGTTGAGGAAAGATCCTATCATTTGTTGGCTTGACCGGAGATGATTCGGTTGAAGAGATTTCGTGTATAACACGAGCCTTTTTCTTGGGTGGTTCTTTGGTGGATAAGTTACTTCTTGGGGTTTTCCTCATGATGAGATGATTTCAAGAGGTTTGCAAAGGTTTCTAAAGTGCTGAAAGTTAGGGTGAGAGTGATGACTATTGAGGTCCTAACAAAGTGGTTTATAAACCAAGAAATTTGGCAAGTGCATTTAAGCCTTAACCACTAGGATTCATTGGAATGTGATGATTAACATGCACAAGAGTCAACTTCAGAGTTTGCACTGATATAGGAACTCATTTAAGATGAGATGGAGTGTTTGAGTTAGGAAGATGAGTTGAAGTGATTGTTTTAGCAAGATTTGACATAAACTGTCATCCGGATCCCACGGTTCCCTTCTCAGAGGGATCCGTCTAGGCTAATCCTAGGGATCCGGCTCTCATCAGCTATGAAAGAGTGGAAATGATGTTTTCTAAGATCTAAGGTCTATATCATCTTGAGTGTTTCAGTTCTCCTAAGTGTCTTAAATGAAGGGGTGCTTAAGTACTTGAAGGGAATGAGTGATGTAGCTAATGATTGTCTTTTATGGAAGGATTTGGAACTTTTAAGAGTACCAATGGATGAGCAAGGATGACACTAAAGATGAGAGTGTGAATTGAAGCTAAATGATCCTAGAGATCAGGTTGTGACTTAGGATAGTGTTTTTGGAAGATATCCTAGAAGCTTTAAGATGGGAAAAACTAGAGTTTAATCAACTTTGATCAATTTTGAGGTAAGGATGATTTATGATCAATTTTGCCATAATTGAAAGATTTCTAAGGCTAAATGTGAGGGATCAAGTAAAAAATGAAGTGTGAGTTTGAGAGCGGAAGAGTAATGGATTAAGAATGAAACGATAGATCTACAAGCGTCTTAGAGTGTGGTCTAGGTGAGTTATGTGTGAGTAGGAAGGATCTACCTATCTTGATAAGGACTTAATTTGCCTTAAGACACTATGTTTAGCTTGGTGTGAGGTGTTCTATGGACGTGTTTGAGATATAATGCTTGCAATTGCATTTTCTGTTTGCCGGATCCCACGGTTCCCTAAGTGTAGGGATCCGTCTAGCACAAACTTTGGGATCCGTCCATCTGCTCAGCAGAACCTTTGGGATCCGTCCATCTGCAAGGATCTTGACAATGCATTATATTCCAAGGTTAGTTTAAATGGGTTCTAACACTAAGATATCAAATGTAAGATGTTTTATTTCACGAGGGAAATAGGATTACATTGATAAAGCACGAGTACAAGAGAATTGATCCTATTTTGGAATACTACTAGGTTCCTTGAGTATTTTCGCTAGGAGGATCATCAAATGGTTGATGAGTGTTTTCTGATTCGGGAATGAAGAACGTCTTCATGAGGGATGTGTTTAGAGGTTCCATCATCTTGTTTACAAGTACGTACAACGGACTTTGAAATTGAGGATGATGAAACATGAGGTTATGATAAAAGCGCGTCAAGAACATTCCATAAGGAATAAGTTTGTTCTTGGACCCTTGAAGATTTACAATTCCTCGCCTTGCAAAGAAGTAGGCGAGATTGTATGGTTGTTGTGTCAGCAAACAATACATTATGTGAGCACAACAAGCGGGAAGGATTTCTCGATTTCCCCTAAGGCTCCAAACATTTTCACGTAGGATGAGTGCAAGGGGCTTGTACTCTTCTAAAATATCTCGTGTGTATATGATGTTTGGATTGGAGTGATGGAGTTTGCATAATATGTGAATCAAGTCTTGCGAGGAAGGGATGTGAGAGCAATACGGACTGTTTTCTTCACGAAAGTTGAAGAGAGAGTCAAGAGACCAATATTCGGTGAAGGCACATTGTCCATGATTGGGAATTCGGAGGATGTTGGCAAATTGCCCAAGGGTTAGGATAAACTTTTGGTTTTTGATCCAAAACCAAAGAGAAAGAGAGCGATCCTCGTTACGAACGAGTTCGACTTGGCGGAAGAATTCCAATATGAACCTTGGACATATTTTCTCGTTGATTTCGAGAAGACATTCTAGTCCTATGGTTCGGAAGGAGGTATTGATATCTTCTTCGAATTGTAGAGGAGTGTCTACAATACGTCCTTCGTGGAAATGACGCGTTTCGAGATTATTGAACCCACGAACATGGTTGCTCGGTGTGTTGGGCTCAAGAGAGATGTTTGGGGTGTAGAATCTTGTGAGTGAAAAATCAAACTCGTATTCGTGCGACATAGTGGAATCTAGAGAAAAGACGAGTTAATAGAAAGTGATGTTTGTTGTCAATCAAAGATTATCTAATGTTTTTATTAGATTTTTATTAACAATGGTTTTTAACAAGAAAGATACTTGACTCACTTATGGTTTTGACATTCTAGTGGAGTATTATTTTTGGAAGAAAAAAGGTTTTTAATTTGCATGAAAAACTGTTCTCCAGTAGGACGGATCCCACTGTTCCATTTAAAAAGGGATCCGGCTAGTATAACTTCCGGGATCCGTAGATCTGTAATTACAGAAACAAATTTTATGAAAAGATAGGTTTTACAGTTTTATACCACGAAAAAGTGTTTTATCCTACATTTTCTTTTAGCATGCATACATGACTTCTAATGTATCACGAAAGAATATGAAGCATATAAATCAAAAGAAATGACAAACACATTATGATAATAATAACCTAGATAAACTAGACTATTAATAATATTTCATTTCAATGCTAAGAATGATACAAAGGATTGGGTATATAACCCCGATGTAGATTAACAACACAAAGTAAATGTCTCCGTATGTGAACTTCATCATAGGGAACACAAGTGCGATGAGTGTTAAGACGATGAGCACGAAGGCGATGTAAACCATGTTGATGACGAATCTTCTTGGTTTCAGTTGAGATGGAATGAGGAGGAAGATGAAGTTTTTGAATGAGAGGAAATTTTTGAAATTGAAAAAGTGTTAGGAATTAGAAATTTCAGGTATTAAAGAGTCGGTCACCTCAAGTATATGTAATCGTTAGAAAGCTCGTAGTCGTAGTTATTTTAAGTTAAGTAGTATTTAGTTAAGTAACACCGTGGAGGACGGACGAGTCTTTACCCACTTGTATGCGATCCACCCGATGTGTGGCGTTTTATTGTAAGACTATAAATACTCTCTACCTCCCAAGGTAGGAGTTGGAGCTCATAATAATATCTTTCACTTTCTCTCACTAAGTTCCCTAAACCTCTAACTTTCTCTCTCTAGAATTCCATCTATATGCTACCTTGTGTTAATGTTATGATGTGTATGTGAAAAGTTATATCTTACAATTGGTATCAAGAGCCATGGTTAGATCATATCTTGCACATCTTTGGATTTATAATGATTTTTAGGTGGTTTTTGAGTTTGAAAAAGTTTAGTGGTTTTTGCATCATTTGGTTAATTTCTTGTGTTAAAGTTTGAATTTTGTTGGTACTTTTATGTTTAGAATCATCAAAAGTGTTTAGGTTTTCATTTGGTAAGCTTGAATCATCTTGGTTGGGTTGTTTTGGATTGAAAAGTGAGGTTTATATGGTTTTTCAAGCTAGCGACTTAGTTCACGGAATATTTTCTTGGTAGCGACTTGCTTCACATTTTTGTAGCGACTTACAGTGTTGGAGCTAGCGAGTTAGATCTAGCGAGTTAAAGTACAAGTAGTGGATTCTCCACTACGGGTAGCGACTTGTGGTAGCGACTTGGTCAGGAGCGAGTTGCTCTTTAGCGACTTGTGTCTCTAGCGACTTGTGTAGCGAATTGCTGCCAAAAATTTGGTTAGCGACTTGGTCTCTAGCGAGTTACTACTTAGCGACTTGCTTTTCTGTTAGCGACTTGGGACTCTAGCGACTTAGGGGTGTAGCGAATTAAGGGTTAGCGACTTAGTGCATTAATTT
Organism: Chrysanthemum makinoi; assembly: GCA_910596185.1. Classification (NCBI taxonomy): domain Eukaryota; kingdom Viridiplantae; phylum Streptophyta; class Magnoliopsida; order Asterales; family Asteraceae; genus Chrysanthemum; species Chrysanthemum makinoi. Next base: position 53,276,902 of record OU343220.1, read on the forward strand.
CTAGCGACTTAGTGCATTATCTTCTAGCGATTTAGTATTTTATCTTCTAGAGTCTTGAGTGATTGTTTACGGTTTTCTCTTGATTCAGTAAAATCCTGTGAAAGAATCTATTTTCCGGTTTAATCATAGAGTTATAAAATCCCGTATAATCTGTTAACATGTCTACCAACGATCCCACTGTCATCTCCACCGCTGTCGAGGATGTTCAAGCAGCTGGCTCGGATACTCGTCCACCCATGCTTGACAGAACTGACTACGACTCTTGGGCTCAACGAATTAGACTGTATTGCCTTGGAAAGGAAAATGGTGTCAACATTCTCAAATCCATTGATGAAGGACCATATCGAGTTGAGACGACTAGAGACATACTTGATACTAATGTAGATGGTACTCCTGTTTATGGAATGGACAGACCTAAGATGTATGATGAGCTTGATGATAAGGATAAAAAGAGATTTGATGCAGATATCAGGGCTTCAAACATTGTTCTTCAAGGTCTTCCTAAAGACATCTACAAGATGATCAATCATAACACGATGCTAAGGCGTTTGGGACAATGTTAAGATGCTTCTCTCGGTTCGAATTAACTATGGAAGACAGAGAATCCCAACTCTATGACGAATTTGAGCATTTCAAGATGAAACCGGATGAGAGTGTCTATGAGTACTATGTGAGATTTCATAAGTTAGTTAATGACATGAGGAACATCCGAATGACTATGCCTAACATTCAGTTGAACTCAAAATTTGTGAACAACATGAATCCCGAATGGCACAAGTTTGTCACCCCTGTGAAGCTCACTAAAGGATTGAAGAATACAAACTATGAGCAACTCTATGCCTTCCTCCTTCAGAATGAGAGACATGCTATGTTTGAAAAATTAATTCTCAATCAGTTCAAAACCAACCAGGGAGAGACAAGATCGTCTAATGACTCTCTGACTTTCTACTCAAACATCGGAATCACAACCAAAGCATCACAAGTCATACCCTTGGGTAATGGTAATCACAAACTCATTCCCGATCCTATGTACAAACAAGCTAATGCTGATGCTCACGTGGGTAGCTTCATTAATCAACTAGCTCTTCTCATCAGTCAAAACATGAATACTCTCCCACCAACCAACAACAACCTCGAACGCATCAAACCCACACAATCAAGCCACTATTAAAGATGGAAGGATCGTGGTGCAACCAGTTCAGGAAAGACAGTATGATCGGGGACGAGGTGGAGCTGGGAGAGGTTATGTTGGAAACCAGAATCGAGGAAGGAATGGTAACCAAGGTCAAGCTAAGCTCATCAAATGTTATAACTGTGGTGGAGAGGGACACATTGCAAGGAACTGTACTTCTCCAAAGCGCCCACGAATGCTTGATTACTTCAGAGATAAGATGATGCTGGCTCAAGCTCAGGACAATGGTGCTACTTTGAATGAAGAGGAATTGTTGTTTCTTGCTGAGGGCAATGCCAAGACCTATGATGCAGATGTGGATGAGCGGCCTATTCAGGAGATAGGTCACAATCATCAGAATGCCTTTCAAGTCGCTGATTGTGATGCATACGACTCCGATGTGGATGATGGACCTACGGCACACACAATTTTTATGGCTAGCATTTCTCCAATGGTTTCTCCCAAGGTCTCTTCTTCATCACTAGCTGGGCCATCCCATGACAAGCTCATCTCAGAGGTATTAAAACTATACGATGATGCTGATGTGCACCAAATGCATGACAAAGTACAATCAACTGAAACTATTGAATCAAATATTGAAAATATGGGTAATATCGATATTGTCCCATATGATCAATATGTGAAACAAAGTGAAAGTGAAGTTGTACCAAGTGATGCATCTTCTGCAGTCAACAATGACTATGTTTTTGATGAATACACTGCATGTGCCCCTGATGATTCCATTATTTCTAAACTAAATGCCTATAAAGAACGTGTTGCTATTTATGAACAACGTGCTAAGTTTGAGTTGACCACTCGTGAGCAGGAAATGGATAACCAAGTAAGTACAGTAATTAGAAAAAGTAAGTTTAGAGAAGAAGTATTGAAACAAGAATTAAATTCCTTGCAAGAAAAACTTTCTAAAACATCTAAACAAAAACAAGAACTTCAAGAAAATGTGAAAATGCTTAAGCAAGAATTTAATGCAAAGGAATCAAAACTCTTGAGAGATTTTTCTAATCTTAAAACTTTGAAAAACAAACTTGAGAACAAGTTGTACATACAAGGAAACACCATTCAGACTGCTCACATGGTCACTAAACATCGAGTCTTAAGCGATAAGCATAGCATTCCCCTTGTTGAGGAACCGAATCCAGAGGTAATTAAAAAGGCTAGAAATGCTCATAAGGTGCTTTATGATGGTAATGAAATTCTTAAGCCTAGGCAGAAACCTAGTTGCGTTGAGTGCACCGAGGAAGATAAAAATCGATGAAGTCACTAGGGAAAGGATGAACAAAAACTAGATGACCCGAAATGCAAAGAGAAAAAGATTATTATCACTCCCATGACTACAAGAAGGAAAACTGGATTTCCTTGAACATGTTTAAGCCTCAAACATTGTTGACTCCCGAACAAATTTTCTGGAAAAAGGATTTAGAAAAGCTGAAAATATTGTTGAAACAAACCCCCTTTATGGAAAATGCCTAGAGCGACTGAGTATCCTCCTAATACACCAATGCATCTAGTTCCTAGAAAAATTGCCACTAAAAGCAAGACCTTGATTAGTCAATATGTTATATTTCAACTATTTGTTGATTTTGAGAAAACTTGCAAGAAAAGGATCACACCCACTGGTATAACTGAAGGAGAAAGGGGTTTTGAGCAAATGAAAGAATGTTATTTAACCGAGGTCATGCCTTTCTTTAAACTTCTGAAAGATCACTTTGAGAGTCTTAAAAAGGGGATAGAAACCGATATCAAGGGAATGGAAAAGGAATTTGATGCAATGGTAGTTGAAGTTAGTGATTATGGGCGTGCACTAAAATATAATGAGATTGAGAGGAAGAACTTGCATACATTAAATGAGACTCTTATTACTGAATGTGTTGCTCAAGATATTTTTTCACTGCTTCAAATTGCTCTATTAATGCTTCCAAATTTCATGAACTATCTGTTGCCCTGAAAGTCTCCCATGATCGTGTCATTGAGCTTGAAAAACTAATTCTAAACTAAACGAGAAAATTGAACTGGATGATCACGACAATTTGGTTAAACATTTTTCTAAACTAGAAGTTGAGCATTTTAATTTACAACTAAAATATCAACATCTTAAAGAAAATGTCAAAACTTCAAATATCAAGACATCTTCGGATGCTCCAGAGTTTGATGCAGTTTTTCAAATTAACAAACGTGATGAACAGATTCAAGCTCAGTGCAACACGATGAGAAAGTTGAAAGCCCAAATCTCTCAATTAAAGGGTCAAACGAACAATATGACAGGCTCCCAAATGCCTCCTCCTTTAGATTCTCCGAATTCTCAAACTTTTCATCTTCAAAACTTAGTTGATGCCTTACAAAAGGAAAACGAGAGTTTTCTAGAAGAAAATGAAAAAGTTAAACGACATTTTAAAGAGTTATATGATTCAATAAAAGTCACCCGTGACCAAAAAAACGAAAAAATAACGTCTCTACAAAAGGAAATTGAGAATCTGAGAAGTCAGGGAAATGGGAAACTGCCACTTGTTTTCAATAAGAATGTTGTCTCAAAGTCACCCTTAGACTACAAATACACTGTGACAGTTAAATATATTCCTTCTCATCTTAGGAATAATGAACATGCTTTTCATGAATACTGTGCTCACCTTAAGGATAGTCTAGAATGTCTCCGTGAGATTGTCGAAGAGGATTTCATTAACAAACCTCTTGATAGTGAAATTAGGTTTGCTTGCCTCCAGGCCAAACGATCTCAAGAGTTGCTAGAATGTGTAATTTCCACATGTCCAAAATCCTTAACCTTAGGTGCAAAAGGCAAAGCTGTGATGCCTTGTTCTATGCCTAGTGCCAAGCAGGAAATCCGTTCTATGCCCAGTCTTAAAAAAGGAAACACTAATGTGCCTTCAAGTAGTTCAGATTCCGGATATGTTAGTGCTAAGAAAGTGAACTTTAGTGTGCCTGCAAAAAGCTCAAATCACCGTCTTAAAGTATACACTAATGTGCCTTCTAGTACTTCAGATCCTTGCACATCAAGTTCAGGAATGCAAAATATAGATCAACCAACTAATGTTCCCATTCCTCTACAGAGTAATCGGTGACTTTAAAGCGAAGCGGTCAAAGTCTCAAGACAATACAAGGAATGATAGGACCTTGCAAGCTAAGAATGTGCATTGGAAGAGAGTAGAAGACCAATCTAGGAACTTTAGGCTTGAGTTGAATAAAACGAATCGTGTTGATTCTAGTATTAGCCTTATGTACTGTAATTAATTCAATTCGGATACTATCTGCAAACCTTGTAATGTCTGCTTGAATTTTTGCTAATCATGAATGTGGTGTGAATGCTTTGTCTAATGCTGTCAAATGCCCAGTTAAAATTGCTAATACTAATAATCGTGCAAATAAGGCAAAAAGGCAAAACGAAAGATTGTTAGAAAACAAGTGGAAACCCACAGAAGAACTTTTATAAAGATAGGTTATTATTGGATACCTTTTGGCCATAAGAATAATCAGGTTTGTTCTCAAACTGCTAAGATTATGCCCACTAGAAAATGGATGCCTCTTGGTAGAACTATTCCCTTAAGAAGTGAACATACTTTGAATAGGTCAAATACTGACACCAACATTGCATCTATTCCCAATGATTCCATTGCTTCTACTTCTGATATGGATGTTTCGATTCGATGTGGGTGTTCCAATTACTGTTACTAACCAAGTGGAACCCATTCTTGCATGGGGATCCCAATTATCATGTTATCCATTCTTGTCTGTGTTCAACTGCAGATCATTCAAATCGTTACTGGTACCGGACTCGTGTTCCAAGCATATGATGGAGACCGGTCGCGGCTCATGAACTTCGTGAGCAAATTCATAGGGACTGTTAGATTCGGTAATGATCATTTCGGTGCAATTAAGGGTTATGGTGATTATGTTGTTGGTGATAGTGTTATCTCTAGAGTATACTATGTGGAAGGTTTGGGTCATAATATGTTCTCTGTTGGTCAATTGTGATTCTCGATCTAGAAGTAGCCTTCTGAAAACATACCTGCTTTGTTAGAGATCTTAATGGCAAGGAACTGTTAAAAGGAACTCGTGGTTCTAATCTTTACACCATCTCCATAGAAGATATGATGAAGTCTTCTCCAATTTGCTTGTTGTCAAAGGCTTCTAAAACAAAGTCATGGTTATGGCATCGACGTCTCAATCACTTGAACTTCGGCACCATCAATGATCTCTCCCGAAAGGACTTAGTTGTAGGTTTACCTCGACTAAAGTATGAAAAGGATCATCTTTGTTCAGCATGTCAATTGGGAAAAAGCAAGAAGTATGCCCATAAACCCAAACCTACTAACTCGTCACAGAAGTTCTTCATACAATTCATATGGATTTATGTGGACCAATGAGAGTGGAGAATATCTTTGGGAAGAAATATGTGTTAGTTATAGTTGATGATTACTCTAGATTCACCTGGTCAAGTTCTTAAGGACAAAGGATGAAACTCCTGATATCATCATCAAACTTATCAAACAGTGCAGGTTCGACTTAACAAAACCGTCGAATTGTCGAAGCAGACAATGGAACCGAGTTTGTCAACAAACAACTTAATGAATTCTATGAAAGCGTTGGAATCAGTCATCAAAGAAGTGTTTCACGAACTCCTCAACAGAGCGGTGTAGTTGAAAGACGAAATCGGACTCTTGTTGAAGCCGCTAGAACAATGTTGATTTACTCAAAGGTTCCAATGTTTCTCTAGGCTGAAGCAATCGCCACGCATGCTATACACAAAATCGTTCCCTAATCCACACCGTACATGGAAAAACTCCATATGAACTTGTCCACAACAGAAAACCTAATCTCTCTTTCCTTCGTATGTTTGGTGCATTGTGCTATCCAACTAATGAGGGTCAAGACTTAGGGAAACTTAGGGCTAAAGCCGACATTGGAGTATTTGTAGGATATGCACCAAACAAAAAGGGATACCGAATCTACAACAAAAGAACCCGAAATATCATGGAAACCATTCACGTTACGTTTGATGAGTTGACCGGTCAAATGGCTCCTGGACACTCCAGCTCGGGACCCGCGACTTCAAGACAGTCCCATTGGTTCATCTCTTGTTCCAAACTCTACTCAAGAAACTCCATATGTACCTCCATCCGAAGATGATGTAAAGAAATTGTTTGATCCTATGTTTGATGAACTGTATGATTCAAATACTAATGAGGTGATGATTCCTGCAACAGAGGATGCTCATATTCCTGTGAATGAAGTCAATCCTTCAATCTCAATATCATTAAGTCAAGAAGCGCCTGCTGCGATCCTTGATCTCATCAACAAATCATCATTCTTCAAATGTACATCATGGAAATGTTTCTCGCATCAATGATGAAGTTAATCCCTTTGCTACTCCTGAGGATGCTCCATTTGAAAACATATTTGCTATTCCTGAATCATCATCGAACCATCTTCTTGAGGAGACATCGACTCTGCTACCTCGGTTCCTCAACAACGCCACATGAACACCTTAGAAAATGGACTCACGATCATCCATTAGACAACATCATTGGAAATCCCTCTCGTCCTGTATCAACCCGGAAACAACTTGCAACCGATGCCTTATGGTGTTTCTTCAACTCCGTACTTTCTAAGATCGAACCAAAAGATGTTAAAACCGCCATGAATGAAGACAGATGGTTCAATGCCATGCAAGATGAAATTCATGAGTTTGATCGACTTGATGTATGGGAGTTAGTACCCGCTCCAGACTGTGCTATGATTATAGCTCTCAAATGGATCTTCAAAGTAAAACTTGATGAGCATGGTGATGTGTTGAAGAACAAGGCTCGTTTAGTTGCTAAAGGATATCGTCAAGAGGAGGGTATAGACTTTGAAGAATCTTTTGCTCCTGTTGCTCGAATCGAGGCAATCGGAATCTTTCGGCTAATTTGCTAGTAAGAACATGGTAGTTTATCGATGGATGTGAAGACGGCATTTCTGAACGGAGATCTTAAAGAAGTCGTCTACGTCCGCCAACCTGAAGGATTTGTAAATCAAGAGCATCCTACTCACGTTTATCGTTTGAAGAAGGCCCTTTTACGGTTTAAAGCAAGCTCCAAGGGCATGGTATGATACACTGTCAAAGTTTCTTCTATCATCCGGATTCAATAAAGGAGCGATTGATCCTACATTGTTTCACCAGAAGTCGGCAAACATTTAACTCATGTTCAAATTTATGTTGATGATATTATTTTTGCCTCGACCGACCCAATGGAATGTGATCGTTTTTCTAATGAAATGAGTTCAAAGTTTCAAATGTCAATGATGGGACAAATGTCATTTTTCTTGGGATTACAAATTTCACAAAGTCCCGGAGGCATTTTCATAAATCAATCTAAATATGCAACAGAGATTTTAAAGAAATTTGGATTTGATTCAAGTGAACCTGTTGACACCCCCATGATTGATCGAACCAAACTAGATGAGGACCACTCGGGGATCATGATTGACCAAACGAAATATCGTAGTATGATTGGATCCCCGATGTACCTCACTGCTAGTAGACCAGACATCTTGTTCGCTGTTTGCATGTGTGCTAGATACCGGGCTAAGCCTACTAAAAAGCACCTTGAAGCGGTTAAACGGGTCTTTCGGTATCTCCAAGGAACCATCAATATGGGACTATGGTACCGAAGGACACCGGTATGTCACTAACGGCCTATGCAGATGCCGATCATGCAGGTTGTCAAGATACACGTCGAAGTACATCCGGAGGTGCTCAGTTTTTGGGTGATAAGCTTGTGAGTCGGTCTTCAAAGAAGCAAATGAGTACTTCTATTTCCTCTACAGAGGTTGAATACATAGCCATGTCATCTTGTTGTGCTCAAATCTTATGGATGAGATCTCAATTATCTTACTATGGCTTTGAATTCAACAAAATCCTCTGTCTTGTGATAATAAAGTGCTATTGCTCTCTCATGCAACAACGTTCAACACTCAAGAGCAAAGCATATCGACATTCGACATCATTTCATCGGGAAACAAGTGGAAAAAGGTGTGGTGGAACTATATTTTGTGAGGTCGAATATCGGTTAGCGACATCTTCACCAAAGCTCTTCCAAGAGAACGTTTTGAGTTTATTCTTCCACGTCTTGGCTTGAAAAGCCTTCAACCAGATACTCTCAAACGTCTTCGGGAGGAAGACGAGGAGTAAAGGTCTATCTTCATCTATCTCTTGTATATATCTATTCGAAAATTCAAAATACAAAATTATAAAACCTTCAAAATCCATAAAAATCTGAAAAATTCAAAAAAAAAATCTTCAAAAATTATTGTCTTTTTGTCATGCGTTTTCTCGGTTCGATAATATCTACGGTCTTTGTGCTGTCATTCAAAGAATGACACGGGACTTTAGATGTTGGTCGAATTCAAAAAAAAAAAAAAAAAAATCAAAAAATTATGTTTGAGAGAAAGAGAAAAAAATGGTTTATTGTCATTTTCAGGCAATAACCCGGTTTTAAAAGAAAGAATAGAGCCATGTTTTACCATGTTTTCAAATTCCATGCTCTGATTCTATAACATTTATCTCTGAAAACTAAATGCTTTGAAAAATAACTCGGTCTCTATTTTTGATAATCATCGGGACTTATCTGTCAAAATCTCTATCGCTCAATCAACAACCTATGTCATTGATTGAGGGGAGAATGATTTCAATTAAATTAAAAAGTTATTTGGCATTAAATTGTTTTCAAAAGATATACATGCATGTTTAACCAATGGAGTTTAAAATCTCAACATCGATCCTTATCGGTTAAAACGCTTTCATAATCAAGTCACAATTCTCCTTAAAAGCTTTCAAAATCAATTTAAATCTACAGAGATCACAAATCTCAAATGTTTTAATAATTGTGATCGGGGGAGAAGTTGTGATTTAAATAGGATTTAAACCGATAATTCGATAAATGGTTTCTTAAGTGATTAGCATGTTTGCCTCCCCGTAAGTGACAAACGATTTCAAATTTTCCATGCACACATTGAGGGGAGCATCTATATTAAACCACAATGATTTGAAACGTGATCACTTATCTCAATGTGCCGGTTCCCTCTAGTATGTGCAAAACTCTTTTCAAATCTCGAGGCACATATTGAGGGGAGCAAAATCATGAAAACCTCATCCTTCCCCAAAATGCTTTATCTACTTGATTCGATTAGGGAAGTGATGTTGATATCTTTTAGAAAATGGTAATCAAAGAAGTTAATTCTTTCTCTTGCCTCCGTGTGCAAAACATTTTCAAATACTTGATGCACATGTTGAGGGGAGTTCTCGTTCTAAAAATATCAAAAACAATTCAGGTACAAAATGCTTTGATAATATATCACAAGTATCCGAATTGACTTTCAAATGGTTTTCAATTGGATCCAATGGCAGATGAACAATACCAAATAGACCGACCAACCTTACTTTATGTATGGTGATATAAGGATGATAAGGTTAGGTATTGGTTCCCATGATCCGCCAGAACCGGAGGGATCTACCCAGGGACAATCCACTAGTTAGTGTAGAAGTCCTTAGGTATGATGATAAAAGGAGAAAAATGAGATATGGGAAGAGTGCGGACTAAGACTGAGCTAGTACTGGAATAAACCCAAAAAGGTTCTAGCTATGAAGTCTCGGTAAGTACTGAAGGGGTTGAAGAATTAAAAAGAATTGAATGAGAATAGGGTGAAAACAAATAGCCCTCCATTTATTCAACCTTAGGGCAGAAACCGGGTTCAATTCATATGCTACTGATGGTAACATCGGTATTGAAGACAAGACGTCATGGACCCAGTGACGCACTGCACTACAACTTCCCAAACCACTCAAGTTCCTCTTAAAAGGACTTGTTTCATTCTCACGGGGAACCGACATTATCTATCGACTTTCTCTTAGAGATTGTTGATATTGAAGGAGGAGACCCTCTCCCTAGTCTCCGATATAGGATCCAAATATGCACAAATTGAGTCTAGAGCCACGAGATCATCAATAAATCTCATTAGGACACTTTCAATGAAGACTCTGTTTCACACAATGTGGAAAGAGAGATTATATCTTGAGTCCTACGCATTATCCTTGTGGTATTGCTAGAACATCCGAGTGATATGCAAACATACTCACAATGAAGATGGAAAGCCTTCTGGAGCCAACATCTAACAAGCTCCTGGTAGGTGGCATGAGAGATCTATTATATAGATCAACCATGTGACAACCGAACGAAACAATGGGGCGATTCATTCTTTTGAATCAATCTCGGTTCAGTTATGGATTGACGGATACCTTTGAAAACCGGTCTTTGTGCTTTAAAACTCTTTTCATTAGCATGTCGACCGTGTACTAATTTTTCAAATCAAAAGGTGTTTTATGATTGATAATTGATTTTCATTAAAACCTTCGTTATATTGCAAAAACAATTTCTATTGAGCAATACACGATTGTTTTTCAAATTTCTTTTAATCAATCGGTGGACGAATTATTTGGTTCACTCACTCCGTGTTGTCTTCTTTGAGACGTTCGGTTTGAGAACGGCTAGAGCACCGCGAAACCCTGTCAAGGAAATTCTTCGAATTATACCGATCACAGCGTACTTGTACCGATCAACGGGAACCGTGGGCGTGTACCTCAATTCATCGAAAGTGATCAAAGACACTTTCGTGCGCTTTATTGCTAACTGTCTTATGCAGGCACACCCCGACGTTTGGTGATCGAATGAAGCGGTCAATCCATAGCCGCATGCTCACTTAACACATTCATCTCAAAAGAAATCATGATTAGTGCATCAATGACTCTGATATTATCACTCCATGCTTCGCTACTGCGCCAATATCATGATTCAACAAATGCTTCCGCTACTCGATGAGAAGATATCATGATCCGAATGTGAGCATGTCGGTCCTAAAGTCACAACATCACATAATACCAACACCACAAAGGATGTGACAGAGATTTTTTGATGGCTGATAATCTCAAATGATGGCTCAAAATTATTATCACGTGGATCAGGAAAAGACCTCCACTTGAAGTAACCAAACATGCAATGTGAAGAATCAATGACTACGAGCTTAGGAACAAAGGACTACATCAAGAATGCAAGAACAATTGTTAATGTCATATCTGTTTGTATTCAATGTAATTTTAGTGCATGATTGAGGTGACCTCCCTTAGGGGAGATTGTTAGGAATTAGAAATTCCGGTATTAAAGAGTCGGTCACCTCAAGTATATGTAATCGTTAGAAAGCTCGTAGTCGTAGTTATTTTAAGTTAAGTAGTATTTAGTTAAGTAACACCGTGGAGGACGGACGGGTCTTTACCCACTGTATGCCGATCCACGCCCGATGTGTGGCGTTTTATGTAAGACTATAAATACTCTCTACCTCCCAAGGTAGGGAGTTGGAGCTCATAATAATATCTTTCACTTTCTCTCACTAAGTTCCCTAAACCTCTAACTTTCTCTCTCTAGAATTCCATCTATATGCTACCTTGTGTTAATGTTATGATGTGTATGTGAAAAGTTATATCTTACAAAAAGTGAGGATTTTATAGAGTGGTCGACGGTGGGAGTATTAATGGGGAAGGAGGAATTTTTGAAATTCGTGTTTTGTTTTATTATTGGATTAAAAGAAACAAAACATAAGTTTTATATACCACGACTTTAGACGAGAAATAAAACACGTATGTGAGAAAAAAGGCTTCCTAATGAAGCTTCATGTAAAACATGTATAAGCACAAATGATAATCATATAAATACCTAAATAGGCATACTTAATTATCAAGCAAAATAAAAAGAAAATCATACCTCTAGCGCACTTAGGAATGTCTTTGCAAATGACACAACAAATGTCACTTAGACGATTCCCGCTCCTTTGCGATTAAGATACCTTCTTAAGGAAGGTATTCTTGTTACCAAGCGATTCCTATAGCTTGGTGGGTATGAGCTTTGACTAATCAACATGACAAAGAAGATTAGTGCAATTAAATGAAACAAGTAAATAAAAAAAATGTTGTTATCAAATCAACATCCAAACATATAGTTTTAAAAGACATGGTGCTTGTTTTTATGAAAAACCTTCTTTGTAGTTTTCAATTAACTATGGATCGTATCAAGTTTTTAAAGTACAATATACTTCAAGAAACTTGGTAAAGAAGCTCTGATGCCAATTGTGGAAAACTAGAAGGGGGGTTGAATAGTTTTGCCAATTAAAACTTCCTTATAATTTATTTAGATCGACTTATGTCAAATCTATTTGGATGTGTGTGTTGGATGTTGATAAACAAGCATATAAAGGTAAGTAATGAAAAGATAAGAGTAAGAAGCACAAAACCACAACGCGAGTATTTATAGTGGTTCGGCTACAAGGACACCTTCCTTGCCCTACTCCACAGAGTTCGTAATCACTACACTAATCTCCTTATGGCGGAGAAGCCTTCACAACATCGCCTACCCTTTTTCCGGTGCTAGGCTAACCACCGGGTTCTTTCACTCCAAGGTGAACCACACCTACACAACGTCGCCTACCCTTTATAACCTAGTTCTTTCACTCCAAGTTGAACTACACATTCACAACGTCGCCTACCCTTTATTAGGTACTAGGCTAAGCACCTAGTTGCATTGCAATGGAGGAACTACTACCACACTACACCAACGACTAATCCCAAAGGAGATCTACTCCTTTACAACATCATCAAGGATATCAATATCCTTGGATCTACTACTAGTCTATCTTGTGCATCGAAACACACCATATCGAATGTACATCTAAGGCACCTTTCACTAATGCCTTTGACTAGATCTACAAGACAACTTTCACTAATGTCTTGTGTCTTCACTTCTAAGCACCTTTCACTAATGCTTCTAGTCTTGACTTCTAAGCACCTTTCACTAATGCTTCTTGTCTTGACTTCTAAGCACCTACCACAAGTGCTTATGCTATAGACGATAGATACCCTTCAATAATATCTTTGTCTTGACACTTAAGACATATTTCACTAATGTCTTCAACACTACACTTCTTTGAAGAAAGAAAGGAATCATCAACAAGAAGACTTCAGTAGCCTTGATGATGAGGAAGCATGGCAACTCATGGACTTGAGCTTGCTCGACTTCAAAGGTGGTGATCTTGCCTTTAAGAAGAACCTAAAAGATCACACAAAAACAAAACTACAAACATAGATCTCTTGGATATGAGGTTAGTGAGTTTTTAACTCAGGGAGAAAGTGTGTTAGAAAGGGTGAGAAATAATGAAGAAATGGCTCACTATTTATAGAGGAAAAATCCTACTGTTCCTCGAATCCCACGGATCCCTTCCACAAGGGATCCGTCTAGCCTTAAGCTAGGGATCCGTGGGACGCTCCCTTTTACCCATGGGTATTTTGGTTATGGGTCATGGGTCATGGGTTGAACCATGGATATTTAGCTAGATACAATGTATCTTTGAGTGCAATGCACTTAGTCACTTGGGTATGGGTTGATCCATGGGTTTTGGATATTATTCATGTATGATATAAGCATGATGTCATGCAATGGGTTATGGGTCAAGCTCCATGGGTTATGGGCTTTGGGTTGTACCCAACTACATTTAATGTATTTGCCCAATTGGTTGTGATACTTAAGTTTCTACCCATTTATATTACCCAATATACTACATACTAGTTATTTGTATATTATACCCAAATATGTAAACACTAGTTGTTGTACATATGTAATACTAAATCATAAAATCACTTATACTTGTTTTAGTGTTTTATGTGAAAATGTGAATATGTTAGAAACTATTAGTTCAAACCATTTACGTATTTTATTTGTTTCGTTAAAATGATTTTACGTTTGTTATCGACAAAACATTAGAAGATCGTAAATTATAAATAAACGTTTTTATGGCTTATTTGTATTAACATCTTCTACGTATATTTCGATGTTCCGGCCGAGTTGGCTGGAAAAGGCCTTATCCACCAATCGTTGGTAGGTTGCGCCAAAGATTCTTAAGCCCAAAAGGCATTTTTTCATAACAGAATGTCCCATGATCCGTGTGGAATGCTGTCTTCTCTTTGTCTTCTTCTGCCATGCGTATTTGGTGGTACCCTTTGTATGCATCCAAGAAACATTTGAATTTAAATCCATCTAAGGATTCAATCTTTCAGTCTATCTCGGGCAGCGGATAACTATCTTTTGGGCAAGCCTTATTCAAGCTTGTGAAGTCGATACACATGCGCCAAGTGCCAACACTTTTTCGCACTATTACTGGGTTAGCAACCCACCGGGGGAAGTATACTTCTTTGAGTATTCGTGCTTCCACCAATTTGGCAACCTCTTGGGCGATTGCTTCGTTGAGCTCCTTAGCTAATACTCGTTTTTTCTGCCGAATCGAGAATGTGCGAGGGTGTATGTTTAACTTATGTTCTGCGAGCTCCCTGGGTATCCCGGTCATGTCGGAGGGAGACCATGCGAAAATATCCAGATTTTCTTTTAGAATTCGTTATAGCTCTTCTTTGGATCGTGGTGATAGACTTGTTCCGATTGAAACTGTTTGACCCGGGTAGGATGCATTTATCACCACGTTTTCCTTGTCAACCTGATTTTCTTTTGATTCTGAGACGGCTTATGTCTCTGATTCGTGCTCCCTTTTACGAGAGATTTGGATGCACTCCAATTTACGAAGCATGTCTCCGCGGACAATAGCGATACTGGATTGTGTGGGGAACTTCATAAGTGAGTGGATTGTTGAGGCAATTGCGCCTAGTTGCCTCATTCCTGGCCGCCCCAATATTACGTTGTAAGGCGATGGAGCTCGGACGATCATGAAATCCGTCATGATTGTTTTACTGCCTCTCCCGTTGTAATCGTAAAGGGTGAGAGGGGCAGTTATAACTTCGAATGGCCACAATACCTGACCTGCAAAACCCACTAATGGTGACGTTGGTGCTTGGATTGACGCCTTCATCTCATCGGATAGTTGTTGGAAGCAATGTTCATACATTATTTCTGTTGAACTTCCTCCGTCCACATATACGCGTTGTATCATACATCCTCCAATGTCAGCCTTGATGATGAGGGGGTTGTCGCCGTTACGGTGCTCTGGAATCGGGTCGTCACTTGAGAATGCAATGTCGTTGCTTTTTTGAGACATCCCTGATTCATGACGATGTGGGGACCATTGTTCACTAGTCATTAGAACTTCATTTATTGCTTTGGGCTCGACAATATTTTGCTTCCAATCAGCTTGATCCTTCCCTTTTTCAGTAGTGCTAGAAGGAGTTGCGATCTGACCGCTATGTTGGACCTTTGCACCTGTTGCTAGATGGCTCAGGCGACCATTTCTAACGCATGCTTCAATTTCTTTTCGTAAGTCAACGCAATCATTTGTGTCATGGTCGTGGTCATTATGAAACTCACAGTATCTTGTGCGGTCTCTGCGATGTGCGGGTGCGAACATTCGTGGTGGAGGCCGGAGGCAGGACCTTCCTTCATATGTAGCATATATCTCAGCAGGAGATTTAAGTAGGGGTGTGAAAGTGGGTTTTTGTGTGTTGGAACGCTCGCTGGGTCGCCCATTAGGTCGAGTGATATGTCTGTCTCTTGGCCTTTTAGTGGTATCTCGGTAATTTTGGCCGTGTCGATTGCCAGCCCATCTTGAGTCACGCAATTGATTCTCTATATTTGCTTCATCCGCTCTTATGAAGTTATGGGCTTCATGAATAAGTCTTCCATGGACTTGGTGGCCGAGCAATCAGATCTTTGAAGAACCTTCCGGGGCGTAACCCGCTGATGAATGCTCCTGTCATCATTCCATCTGAGCGGTCAGTCATGTGCAAGGTTTCTTTCCCAAACCTGCCTAGGTAGTCTCTGAGTGATTCATCGGAGCGTTGTCGGATCCTTAGGATTTCTGCTTGTGTCTTTTGGAACCTTCTCTGCTGTAAGAAGTTTGCCCGGAACTTGTCTCTTAGCTCGTGAAAGCTATTTATACTTCCGGTTGGTAGGTTGTCATACCAAAATCTAGCAGCTCCACATAGGGTGATGTGAAAGAAACAAAACCATGCAGGTTCCGGAAGCTTATGAACATCCATAGTGCCCATGAATATCGTGAGGTGATCATCCGGGTAGGATGTACCATCGTACATCTTCAGGTTCGTTGGCACCTTGAGTCCGTCCGGCATGTCATAATCTCTTATCCGAGCTGTGAAAGGCGACGCCACTAAATCGCGTACGCTATTTTCAGTTTCTACGAATGTGAATGGTTCATTATAGAAAGCAGCGTTGCTCAAGTGTTTGTGCTTTGAGGGCTTATCCGGGTTTTCGGTCGTGACCCGATTCTTTTTGGTTGATTTACCGGACACGGTAGTGTCCCCGGGTGTTTGTTGAATAGCTTCTTCGGGCGGGCCTCCGGAGTCTGACTGCCATGGCTCCGAGACAGGATGGTCATCGTTTTCTATATTTAGTGCAGGATTGATCTCTTTTCTTTTTGAGGAAAATGCTGAATACATTGCATTGATTTGTTCCAAGTTCTGAACCACAAACTGCATGACAGGGTCTCCAGAGGCATTTTCAGATGCATTTTCTGGGGTATGATCGAGCGTGTGATTTTCGGGAGTTGGGTTGGATACGTTCACGCCTACTGGCGATTCATTTCGATCAGGCCCATTGGGTCCATCTCCAAGGTCACCTACCGGTATGGTAAACGGGGTTTCTTCCGTCATAGGTTGCTGGCTTAGTATGGGTATATTTTACGGTCCCACATATGGCGCCAATTGATGATACGCTAATCCACAAGTCTTGAGTGAGGGTGCTAATTTCCAAGTAAGTAACCTGTTTATCTGTATCAATCAAGAAGAGAAATATAACGTTAGGAGTAAACCGGGACTTGCTCCCCGTATTAGACTCCAACGCTCAAGTCAGTTGAGGTTGTAAATGAAAGAAATATATTTAGAGAGAGAGAGAGAGAGAGAGAGAGAGAGAGAGATGATTGTGAGAGTTGTGTGTTTTGATCACTTACCCGTTGCTCTATTTATAGGCCCTGAACTTGTAAAAGAATCGAATATAATCACTGTGGTACTGACAATGTACTGAAAACTGATCTCAAATTTATTATATCGGATAAGATTCTTTACCATATATATCTTTCAAATTCCACATGCATGCATTCATCTCTCAAATTTATTATATTGGATAAGATTCTTTACCATATATATGCATGCATTCATACGTGGCAAATCACATGGACTCTTTCATGTAGTACTGTACAAGTCTTCATGAGATGTCACTTTCTTACTATATAACATTTATTAATATTTATATAATAATATAGGTAGCTCATCAGTCACTTTACTTAAAGTGATGAACCCATAATATTTCGACCCTTGGCTACCCCTTAGACAGCTCGAATATGTGGTCTTATTCTGATGTTATAATCTAATAATTGTACCTTTACTTGTCACCATGGAACATGTTCATTGTTGGAAGGAAACGATAGTGATATTAGTCTAATTGATCATTCGCTTTCACTTTTATACCCATCAAAGCGGAATCATTTGTGACATACATTATTAGGAAACCCAACCACTATCACATGAAACAATCGTTTGTGATTATGTTGTCAATAGGTTAAAAGTTGTATAATCTCTATATCTAACTTATATGTTCATCAACATTTTATATTATTGTAACGTCGCTGTTAAGATCTACATAGAAGTTGTGACCTTATGTCTTCGGTAGACTTGTTAAACGACATTTCTTTTACAACCGTCATCTAAAACAATTTCGCACACCTACTGTAACACCCCAAAATTTACAGATTAGTCAGAATAATAATTTATTGACCTTAGAATAATTAGAAAAGTCTTCCCGTTAGCTTTAAGAACCCTCGGTGTGTATAGTTGACAGAAAAGGATTAACAATGCAAAAATATTTACCAACAGGAGCTAACGGTACAAATTATATTTTTGGGACAGAAATTACTAATTTGTCCTTTAGGTCTAATCACCTCATATAACAAGAACAATACCCGTGGGTAGACAATTATTTTTTGTGGTGTTTGCAATAGGTTAGGAAGAGTTAGAACACCTAATGAAAAAAAAATCAATTGAAGTGACACAATCTTTTGATAAGCATGGTTCAAACTACTGAACTCTTTGTGTTTATCAGTTGTGAATGGATTTTGACTATATTTTACACTTGCTTTGAATTTATTATATGTAGCAAAAGAGCCAAAAAGAGAAATTTAAAATATCAATGGAAAAAATTAAATTGGTCACATAAAACATCAGTGATGATAACCTAATTAGACGCGGAGGTTTTGGGAATGTCTACAAAGGTGGAAAACTACATATGGACATTAACCTCATCACCAATGTAATCCATTATCATTCAAATTTTAAAATATTGAACTTTTAAACTTTGGGTTTTGCTAACAACAACCCAATGGGTGTTGTTTAAGCTTACCTTAAATAATACAGTAACGTTTTCAAATATGAACTCATAATTTCTATAAATATATGATTTTAACACATATAATTAAAGTAAGTAAGTTTTAATAAAGTATGTATTAATATCAAGTGAGTTCACATTTGAAAAAATTATTAATTAAGGTATACTTATCTACAAATTTTGTTTTACCGCTCATTTTGGAATATCAATATCAATTCATAATAGTTTTGCCGCTTAATTTTGAATTGCAAAACTTAAGCATATTGTGTTACGTAGTATTTATTTAAAACACCAAATATGTATTCATAATTTCATATGATATGTATTCATAATTTCATATGTTATGACAAAATCGAAATGAGTAAATGACCTAGACGAATGAAACCTATGGTCATTGTTGTTTCTTTTTTCTGTTAGTTCTCATGTCAACTTTTAATTTTGCATTCTCTTTAGGAATTTTCTTTCGTGTATGCACAACACTTAATTAGGTGTATACAATACCTTTTAAATTCATCAGATAAAAGGTTGTCTATAATGGTGGCTAATGGGCGGATTTCATGGTTTGAATAACGACACCTTATTATGCTTCCGAATAAGACCAAATGTGGTCCTGCTATGTCTCGGCTTATGTTCAACCAATATATTCGAAACCATTGAATTCCAATAAAAAACATATAAAACATGCTCAACATACACGCAAATTAATCCATATATTTTAGTGTTTGCACGATGCTAATAGAAAAAGGCAAAGTTATCTATATGACTCACTCTCTTAACTTGGAAGTGGATATCAAGAAGCATAAAGAAAAAGTAATAGCTAGGCAGCTAGCCACGCATGATTAGTCATAATTCTATTATTATTTGGTCAGTTCTACAACCTACAAACATAGACTACTAACATGTGAATATTGAATCCAATGTACTTTATTATACTACATCTCTATTTTAAGTAAGTTTAAATCACAATATATATATATATATATATATATGAAATATTTACAGGTAAGAGAACAACACACTCGTGAAAATAAAGAAGCTTTGTGAAATAATGAAAAGAACATTTTTTAGATTAATAAGCTATTCATCGTTTATTAACAGAGCTACAAACAAAAAGAAACTGAGAAACAAACTCGAAGATAACAATGAAAAACAATATTAAAAATGCCATAATACTTGACAGTATTAGGATTTACATTTATAAAAGCTCAAACATGTCCATAATTGTCTTCATCCTCGTCGATTTGTCGATACAACCTTCTTTTAGCAGTTATTTTGACGCGAGGTATGTTTCTTCGCTTAACCCTTTCATTTGGTACATCATCATCAACAATTTCATGCATGCAACATAAATACATTTACTAATATATTAAGTGAGAAAATGAAACATAAATGCATTTAGTAATATATTAAGTGAAAAAAAGGGAATCAAAGACAAAGGAGCAATGTTACATTAATAATAGACAATGTTGCTTTTGATCCTTCATTTGCCTCCTCAAGAATATCTTATGGGAGAGTAGTTTGATTATTCATATTGCCAACATCAATAGCACCAGTTGAGACAATATTATCATTGTTGTTATCTTCTTCCTATAGAGAAACACTTTTCCACTCAAAAAAGGTCCTAAAAATATAGAACAAATGGTTAATAGTGAAAGTTAAGATATAAAGTAAATATCCGAGATTAATATTCATACCACCTCATCATCCGAATCTTGGATAACAATGACATCATCCCAGTGCCTCAAGTTGTTTTCACGTTTGCGTTGTTTCATTGCCATAGGCGAATCAAAATAGAAAGGTAGTGCCTATAAAAGTAAAAAATCAATAAACTTTCACAAAACATAAAAATTCAAAGATGAATGTCACCTGGTTTTGATTGTTTGTCATTTTTTTTGAAGTGGAATGATTATAACTAAGTTTGTAGTGTGAATAAACGAATGAGCATATCGTTATTTATACAATGATTTGGTTGACTAAAATGGTGCCCAAATAAGAAAATGAAGTGCACATTTTATTAGGGAAGTTAGTTAAAAGTGGATGGCTCCAATCTACTTTTGTACTTATCCTCATATACATATTATAATAAAACGTGGGACAAATAAGTGAAATAGAAGTCACGTGCAATCCACCTAACACGTGAGATGAATTTATGTGGCCAAGATTTGTTTTATAAATGATCGTACAGTTTATAGATTATGCCACGTCACATATATTTCTCTCAGTAGCGCCAGCAATAGATAAGTTTAATACAGAAAATTGGTCTCCAAGACTCGGGACGTGGCATAGTTATATTTGGAGGGAAAATTAGTCTTAATCCATTTATAGCTCAAGAACAATCAGGAGAAACTAGATGCAAGCTTGTGGTGATTTTAGTGTTTCCCTAACATCATTTAAGGGTTAGGTATCAAACCCCATTAAAGGTTAGCAAGCATGCCTTAATTCATGTTCATGTTAATTTAGGATTTATGTTAAAGTGAAGGTTTATGAAGTTTAGTCTTGAAAGCATCATTATATATGATATTAGAAGCTTAATATGAAAGGATTATGTTTAAATCATATGTTAGAATCATGGTTAGATGATTAGTAGAAATTATGTTAAGTTTATGTTAAAACTAGTTTTAATAGAAATAGGGGTGTTTGGCACAAGGCCATATGAACCCTATATAGTTAGATAGATTGATTCATGAAGCAAGTGCTGGAATTATATAACATGACAATCATATATAAAACACATAAAACATTAAAGAAACATGCGGAAGCGTAAAGGAACGTATAATGAATAATTAACTAACATAAACATAAAGTATGCGTACCTTTTTTATTCTAGCCGAACAAGAATCAATTCCACAAAACTAGCAAGTGATGAACCCTTATTAGGGTTTATAGGATTATAAGAATTACCCCTTACCGATTTTGTAATTCAATCCAAGATACCAACAAAAGTATGTTAGTACCCCGTTCTTGTACACACGTACTAAATCAAATTAAAGTAATGCTAGTTTTAATCACACGAAATAATTTGATTTTGGAAAAACAATGGATCGACTCCCCTATAGGGTTGTACGATCGGTTCTAGTAAAAAATACACAAACAAGTTTTTTAGGTTTTAGACAATGAGTACAAGAGATAAAAAAAAACTAAGACCCTAGGCCTTGTATTTATACTCAAAGTAACTTGGTGACCAAGTTAGCAATGGACTGGGCTTTGGAATATCCTTGGCCGATCGGTTTGTAATCCCAAGGGGTTTCCGAAAGCTTCCCAATCTCTATTTTATTTTCTAGTCCTCCCAATTAACATTTAACGATCGTTAGTCCATTACACTTAATTAACTTAACGTCCGTTTCATATATTTCGTGTAATTAATAAATAAATATAACACTTACATTTAATTATTAACTTTAATTCTCATACGTAAAGCGTGCAATCCCGTGGTCTCAAGTTCGATCCTAACTCACTACTACTAATTTATATCCATAAAACTAACAACAAGTTCATGAGTTATGTGTTTAGTAGAAACATATTAAAGCTATAGTTTGTTTTCGATATGTGTTTAGGTGCTCGCGGGGAGCAAGTTGAAGCATAAACCAATGATAAAGGTGAGTAACGAGTTTAGTTTTATTTTTTATAGTTAAGCATGATTTTAGTATGGTTATATGTAGCTTCAGAAATAGCTGAACCATGTCTTGTTTTGTAGTTTCATAAATAGCCGAATATCACATGTTATGCTTAGTGATAGTCGAATAATTATAGTTATGTTATCAATTCGGAGTTAGTCGAAAATTAGCCATGTTTATGAGTTTAGCATCCTTTGTGGATGACATGTGAATGGCGTAATATACGTCTTAGTATCGTTGGTGGATAATGCATTTTAGGCACCTAGTATCCTTGGTGGATAATCTATGTATGATATGTAACGATTACATATCTCCTAGTTAGTAAGCGTGATTAGATATCACGACATGTTATCTGACGATTAGATATCGTCTAGTTAGATGAGAGATGATTAGACATCATCTTCATGTTAGAAATCCAAGTAGAAATTATTTTAGTAGTTTATTTTAACATTAACATGAAAATTGTATGTTTTGACCCATTTAGATGTCGGACGGCTCACAATGTTGTAGCATAGTTCTTAAGATGATTATGTTAATACAAATAAACCGTAAAAACGTTTATTAATATTTTTCGATCTCTTTGTGTTTTGTTGATAACAAATATAATGTTATCTTAAGTACAATTATAAGGATACATGTTATTTTTGTAAAGCATTTACATATAGCCATTTAATACAAAAATGTTGTAATTAATTATTTGTTGTAATAGTTTATTAGGATGGGTAAAAACCATAACCCATGGATTATATCCATAACCCATTAACCCATACCCATTGACTAGATACAATGTATTCATTAGATACATTGAATCTAAGGAAAACCCATGGACCAACCCATAACCCATGACCCATAACCAAAAAACACCCATGGGCAAAGAGGAGCATCCCACAGATCCCTAGGATTACACTAGACGGATCCCAAGTGGGAGGGATCCGTGGGATCCGGGGAACAGTGACAGAAATTGCCTATAAATAGAGAGCCATTTCTTCATTCTAACTCACCCCTCTTCTTACTAAATCTCTCAAACACTCTCATTCTCTTCTAACATATAGATCACTTAATCTAGAGAGTTGTTCTTCTTTCTTTCTATTGTGATTCTCATATAGGTCATTCTCTAAGGAGAGATCACGAGCATTCTACAAGTCATCCAAGCAAGGGGTCCTTGATTGATTTATTCCTCCGCAAGATTTCTGTAGCAAAGATCTTGTACTTGATATTTCACATATTTGTTGTGTAATAGTCGTGTTGGTTTGGTCCACCGTGTTACAGACTCGGTATTTAGCTTCGTACCGGAAAAAGGTGTAAGTAACGTTGTGAAGGCTTCTCCGCCAAGTGAAGGAGTTTGTTGACATAGTGCTTGAACTCTCGAGTAGGTGACTCGGGGAGTGGAGTAGGGCAAGGAAGGTGTCTTTGTAGTCAAACCACTATAAATTGGTTGTGTCATTTCTATCCATTTGCTTTACTTTATTTACTTGCTTTATCATTAGATCTATACTTTCTCTACATCCATAAGATCTCACATATTAACGAATCTAAAGTTTTTGAAACTAACTTAAAATCGGCAAAACTATTCAACCCCCCCCCCTTCTAGTTTTCCACAGATTATACATCATCTTTAAGTTAGAAATCTAATTATAAATTGGATTTAATGTTATGTTAGTTCATTTTAGTGGTAAGTGGATAATTGCTTATTTTTACCCATTTAGACAATGGGCGGGTTGGCACACTGTGCGTGGTAGCTTGAGATGATTAAACATCAACTCATTGTTAGAAATCCAAATAGAAGTTGGATTTGAGGATGTGAGTATCACTAAATAGCTTTAGTATGAAATCTACATGTTTTGACCCATTTAGATAATGGATGTGTTAGCGTTTAGAAAATGCTTCCCTATGTTTATAGTAATTTAATTCAATCTCGTTTACTCAATAAGTCATTTAGACTTATCGTTTATAATTTCCATGTTCATGTAGGTATGTAAAGAAAATAATCAAAGTGCGATTTCGGGAGATGCGGTTTCGCTTGCATATTGATAACATCAAATAACCTGAATATTTTAGTATCAATTTCCTTGTAAACGCTCACAATTATAGTATTTTCACATGAATATGTACTCTAATACTGTGTTCTCAAATCTCAAGTTTTGATTTAGGGTGTAAAGTGAAAGAAAGTTAAGAAAACAAAAATAGAGTGTAGTCTTGAATTTTTTTTAAATGAAAGTGAAAATGAAAGTGTGAAAAATAGGGGGAAATGAGTGGGGAAACTTTCACCCTATTTTTGGGGTAAAAGTGGAAGAAAGTAGTTGTCCCCACTAAACTTACTAAAAAGCCCCTATTAGTTTATTAAATAGCTCTGTCATTATCTCCCGCAATATATTATGAGGGTATAATGGTAAATATGTCAAATCACTTTCTTTCATTCTTTTTCATTTTGCATAGTTTGAGAACACGCTAATAAGTTATATTGATTTCCTTTCATCTCATTTTCTTTACCTTACTTTACTCTTAATAAAAAACTTAAGAACATAGTGTAAATGATTCATATTTCGTTTTAGGTGATATTTGAGCAAAGAGACAAAAAGATGCGGAATTGGAAAAGAAACGTGAAGAAATATACACAACTAGTTGGATTAGAGAAGACCTACGGCGTAGTTAGGTCATTTAACTTATTCCGTAATCCTTATTTCTACGGATCATGACCAAGTCAACTCACCACAAAGTTACGGCGTAATCAAAGCGACCAAGCTATGCGGTAAAGCTTCATTAAAGACTTGGAATGTTGTTGACAAAGGAGTTGCACCGTAACCACATCACCAAGGTTATGAAGCAACTATCGAACCAAAATTTAATGAGACGAATACGGCATAATCCTTTTTTCATGGTTACGCCGTAACTATTCTATAACTGGATGAGCAACATGCATTGAGGAGACTACGGCGTAACCCATTACTTATGAATACACCGTAGTTGAGTCGAGCTTATATATACAAGCTCTAAATCTGCATTTTTGATATCTCCACTTCACACAATAACCAAATGACGTTTAGGGTTCCACTCAAAGGCGATTTCCAACAGTTCCAAACCACTTTCCAAGGGAGAATTCACTTGAATTCATTCATAGATTTAGCAATTCATCAATATTGAACTCAATGATTAATTTATCCATGATTACTTTAATTGTGTTTTATGTACTTTACAACATAAGAGGCTAAACACTTTGAGTACTAGCCTAGTTATGAATTTTTTATGCTTTAATCTTAATTCTCTGCCTATTTATCGTTTTATATGGATATCTTATACGCCTATTGTTTGATCCCCACATTTTGGTAATACTAAGGCTAGTGTAGAGCCTATTAGCTAGTTATTAGGTGTGAACAATTTAACACTAGTCTAGTAGGTTACTTAAGATAAGATAATATCTATCTTGATTGTAGCAGTTGTTCTTACCGCCTACACTTAATTAGGTACTTAAGAAGCGGGGTATATAATGGGGGTTTATATGTCAAGAAGTGGGATTGTCGATATTAGATAGGTCTTTATGATAGTTAGGGCGTTAAAGACTATGAACTAGATACCCGACTTCTGCGAACAATGGGGGTTGAGATCATAGGAATTATAGGTTAGGTGTTGACTAAAAATCGGACCTAATGATATTAGAACCACCATATAAAATGAGAGTTAGACATTGCAATAGGAACGAGATCATTGCATGATTAATGTAGTAACTAGGTTAACACATCTTTCTCTTTTGATTAATCCAACACATTTTCATTTCCGGTATTTATTTCATTGCAAATTAGTTAATTAAACCAAATCAATCTCGTGACAATTAAAACTTAGGTTAGAAACCGACCATTAGCTTTTGGAACGACCTCGGCTTTACCGACTACACTAAACATGACTGGGTCTCTGCCTGTTAGTGCATAAGTAGATCATAGGTAGACGAGCATTTATAAATTTAAAATGTGATCTAAAATAAGCATCAAGTTTTTGGCACCACTGTCGGGGAGATAAATAGGTTTTAAAACTAAGTTTTTGTATTTTTGTTTCTTATATACTCTTATTTAGATGTTTTATTACTAGTTTAGATGTTTTATTTCTTATATACTCTTATTTTCATTTCCTAGCCTACTAGTCTGTTTTGTCATTTTCAGGAAATGGAAGACATTGACCCGATGGTATTAACCATCGACAAATATCTGATAAGGAAACAGTTGGATAGTGTACCGGGAATTATTAAACCATTATTCGAGGAAAGTGTTAAGTTCGAATTTTGGGGACAATGCACTGATGAGTTAAGAGAGAATGTATTCATGGGAAGTGACGATGAAGAAGCCCATGCTCATATCTACAAGGTTGAAGATATCATTGATCTGTTCCATGCACCAGGAGTTTAAAAAGATCAAGTGATGATTATGGCTTTCCCGTTTACCTTAAATGGAAAGGCAAAAACATGGATGAGAAAAATGCCAGCAGCAATGATAACAGCTTGGGATCTATTAAAAAAGGAATTTTTGGACGAGTATCGGCCCCCATCTAAAATCATAAAGCAAATGGAAGCAATTAGGGGATTTCATCAAGAAAATGGGGAATCATTATATTTCGCGTGGAAAAGATTTAGGGAGGCACTATTTAAGTGCCCAGAGCACAAACTAAATGAACATGATCAAATTCAGATTTTTTACGATGGGTTAGACATCGATACTAGTCGTATGATTGATTTCATGGGTCCCACTCCCAAAATGACTCCATTACAAGGACTGAAAGCAATCGAAGAGATAACATAACACTCCTCAGTATGGCATAATTGTAACACCCTAGGCAAATCCCACATCGGCTGTGGCCTGGAGAGATGCTGGGCTCATAAGATAACATTCGCCTAACAATGACACAACGCGTTTTGTGGTCTACTGTGGGTGGAGTTCTTAGGAACTGGCAGTTAAGCGTGCACATGTGAGAGTAGTACTGGCTTGGGTGACCTGCCGGGAAGTTTTCAAATGAGGCCACAAAAACAAAGTCGTGAGCCTGCGGGCACAGCGGACAATATTGTGGTCTGAGTAGGCGGGATGTTACAAGTGGTATCAGAGCCACTCCTGAGCCGTTCGGGATGGTAGGGCAAACCTCATCGAGGACGATTAGTCCCTAAGGGGGGGGTGATTGTAACACCCTAGGCAAATCCTACATCGGTTGTGGCCTAGAGAGATGCTGGGCTCATAAGATAACATTCGCCTTACAATGACACAACGCGTTTTGTGGTCTACTGCGGGTGAAGTTCTTAGGAACTGGCAGTTAAGCGTGCACATGTGAGAGTAGTACTGGCTTGGATGACCTACCGGGAAGTCTTCAAATGAGGCCACAAAAACAAAGTCGTGAGCCTGCGGGTAAAGCGGACAATATTGTGGTCTGAGTAGGCAGGATGTTACAAGATTGTAACACCCTAGGCAAATCCTACATCGGCTGTGGCCTAGAGAGATGCTGGGCTCATAAGATAACATTCGCCTTACAATGACACAACGCATTTTGTGGTCTACTGCGGGTGGAGTTCTTAGGAACTGGCAGTTAAGCGTGCACATGTGAGAGTAGTACTGGCTTGGGTGACCTGTTGGGAAGTCTTCAAATGAGGCCACAAAAACAAAGCCGTGAGCCTGCGGGCAAAGCGGACAATATTGTGGTCTGAGTAGGCGGGATGTTATAAGTATTGTGACACCCTAGCAAAACCTACATCGGTTGTGGCCTAGAGAGATGCTGGGCTCATAAGATAACATTCGCCTTACAATGACACAACGCGTTTTGTGGTCTACTGCGGGTGGAGTTCTTAGGAACTGGCAGTTAAGCGTGCACATGTGAGAGTAGTACTAGCTTGGGTGACCTGCCAGGAAGTCTTCAAATGAGGCCATAAAAACAAAGCCGTGAGCCTGCGGGCAAAGCGGACAATATTGTGGTGTGAGTAGGCGGGATGTTACAAGTGGTATCAGAGCCACTCCTGAGCCGTTCGGGATGGTGGGGCAAACCTCATCAAGGACGATGAGTCCCTAAGGGGGTGATTGTAACACCCTAGGCAAATCCCACATCGGCTGTGGCCTGGAGAGATGTTGGGCTCATAAGATAACATTCGCCTTACAATGACACAACGCGTTTTGTGGTCTACTGCGGGTGGAGTTCTTAGAAACTGGCAGTTAAGCGTGCACATGTGAGAGTAGTACTGGCTTGGGTGACCTGCCGGGAAGTCTTTAAATGAGGCCACAAAAACAAATCCGTGAGCCTGCGGGCAAAGCGGACAATATTGTGGTCTGAGTAGGCGGGATGTTACAATAATGGTGGAGCTCTAGGAAAAATTAATAACCCTTAAATCGAGCAGCTAGGAGCCATAATCGAAAAATTAAAGAACTTCGAGCACAATATGAAGTTCGTAACAGAGGAGGTTCAGATGTCCCAACACAAGTTCGACAATCCAATCGAGGGAAAAATTGCAAGCATAGAGGAGACATTGAATAAATTCATTAGGGAATCCTCTAAAAAGCAGAAGGAAAGTGAAGGTATAATCTGGAACATCAAAAAAGGATATGACCATGCTTTTAAATCTCAAGCAACTTCCATTAAGAAGTTTGAAGTCTAAGTTGGAAAGCTAGAAGAAGTGATTCGAAATAGGAATGTTGGGGAACTTCTAAATGCTACTGAAACTAACCCACGAGATCGAGTTCATGCTATCATTACCAGAAGTGGTTTAAATTATGATCCACAACTAATTCACTCAATAATTCTGAAAATCTTGTGCAGGAGAACTCACCTCAAAACAATGGAAAGGGAGACAAGGAAGTTGCTAACGCTCTGCTCTCGAGTTTTTTTTTAAGGAATGGAAGAGATTTAGGTGCCCATTTTTAATCAATTAGGGGATTTCATCAAGAAAATGGGGAATCGCTATATTTCACGTGGAAAAGATTTAGGGAGGCACTAGTTAGGTGCCCAGAGCACAAACTAAATGAACATGATCAAATTCAGGTTTTTTATAATGGGTTGGACATCGATACTAGGCGTGTGATTGATTTCATGGGTCCCACTCCCAGAATGACTCCATTACAAAGACTGAAAGCAATCGAAGAGATAACACAACAATCCTCGGTATGGCATAATGGTGGGGCTCTAGGAAAAATTAATAACCTTGAGATCGAGAAGCTAGGAGCAATAATCGAAAAATTAGAGAACTTCGAGCACAATATGAAGTTCGTAACATAGGAGGTTCAGATGACTCAACACAAGTTCGACAATCCAATCGAGGGAAGAATTGCAAGCATAGAGGAGACATTGAATAAATTCATAAGGGAATCCTCTAAAAAGCATAAGGAAAGTGAAGGTCTAATGAACATTAAGGAGATTCTTCGGAATTCTACCTGATCATATGCAGTATTTATACTGATTAACGGGGAACCATGGTTCTTGCAACTGTATTCAACGAAAGTGAACAAAGACACTTTCGTATGTTTTATTGCTAACTGTTGTTTGCAGGAACATTGGACGGTTGCAGCTGATCGATATTGAGAAGTCAATTCACAACCGCATGCTCACTGCACACACACTTAATTGAAGAAAATCATGACTATCAAAGACATATAACGATGCTTCCGCTACTCTGATGAAAGGATGTCATGATCCAGAAAGTGTGAGCATGTCGGTCCAAAGTCACAACATCACATGAAGGCAACACAACAAAGGGTGATCCAGAGACTTACTGTGGCAGATGATCTCAAAGAAAGCTCAAAGATCATCAAGACGTGGATCAGTTAAAGACCTCCACTGAAAGTACAAAGCATTCGGACTTTGAAGAATCACTGCTAAAGCACAAAGATCGCGGTAATTGAAGAATTGAAGTCTACAAGCTCAGAACTGAAGACAAAGATAGAATGCTAGGATACAAAATGTAATTCATGGGGTGACCTCCCTTAGGGGGAGATTGTTGGGATTTGGAAAATCCATATTGAAGAGTCGGTCACCCCAACTATAGTCTAGCATATGTTAGCTCGTAGACATTACGTTATTTACTAGTTTATTAGTTAGTTATTAGCTTAGTTTAGCTTAGAGCAACACCGTGGAGGACGGATGGGTCTTTACCCACTGTATGCCTGGTCCACAGTCCGACAGGAGGACGTTTAGCTTGTAACTATAAATACCTCTTCCATCCTTGGAAGAGGTGGCGCTTCTTAATCTAACCTTTCATTTTTGTTTTTACTTTCTCTCTCTAAGAACACCATCTCTACTCTTTCTCTCTCTAAACATGGCATACTTGTTTCATCATCATCCAAGGCCACCTGAATCATCAAACAACATAAAAGTATGATCCTACATATGTTATCAATTACACTATTTTAGGTCATTATTTTATTCTTATTTCTTATCACATGCATGATTTGTACTAGGTCCATCAGGCTTATCAAGAGCACTATCAATGCACGTCTTCTTCTTTCAAAATTTTGCTATCGATTTCTATGTAAGTATTATACTGTAGAATAAGCATGGTGTTTCTAATAGGCCTTGAAATGGACATACCTTATTTAATAAGAAACTTTCGTCCATCAAGCATTATCGCATGTTCTGGTTGTTTAATGTGCAAAAATTAATTAACTAATCTATATAGTTTTGAGGGTATATTGGTAATTTGGGTAGCTTCATATCCTTTTCTTGCTACTTAAAAACTAAACTCAAGAACACAAAAATAAATAACCACTTTTTTCACTATGTCATCCCTTGCCCTTCCCATCCCATCCCCTTCCCATCCCATCCCCTTCCATTCTTTAAAATCTAGACTTGAGAATAGAGTGTAAGGAGTCACAAGTGCAAAAGAAAGTGGTAGAATCTTATGTACCACTATTCTATTCCCAGGACAACTGAAGAAGGAGAAAGAGAGAGAGCAGTTCAGGAAATTTTTAAAGAACATCCAGCAACTTAGTATCAACATACCATTTGTTGAAGCACTGGACCTAAATAAAGTTTGATGAATCAAAAGTATTAAAACACAAAAAATACAGAGCAAAAAACTATAGAAAAACTGTCTTACCTTGTTAATAAAGTGGGGTAAAATTGCAAAGAAAAAAGAAAGTGCATAATATAAAATATAAAATTAGATAAATCAAAAGTAGTAAAAGACAAAATTGTTGCAACAAAAGTATATAAAAAAATCTATTTGTATTGCGAATAAAGTGGATAATAAAGGGGTAAGAGTTGGGAAGCCATAACAGTGCCCTTTTTAGAAAGATAAAAATGATTTGTAAGCCTAAGAGCATCTCCAATGCATAAGCAAATAATAGCTTTTTACTATTTCATTTTTTTTAAGGTTTTTTTGCATTTCAATGAAAGTTTTTTATAAAGACTTGATAAACTTTAAGTCTTTCCTCAAATTCTTATTTATTAAATGTGATATGCAATAAATGCAAAAGGTCATTAAAAACTTTTTGCATTGTTGATGCTCTAAGAGAACAAAGTCTTTAATGACTTTTGCATTTAATGCATATCGCATTTAATGTATAAGACTTTGAGGAAAGACGTGAAGTTTATCAAGTCTTTTTAAAAAGTTTTTTGAAAAGCTTTTAATGCAATGCTAAGAGCCTGTTTGGTTGGAGTGTATCGGTATGGATCTATTACTTTGAAAGTCATTAATATTGTTTGGTTGGTTATGAGGTCCATCACAATGGAATGAGGATACCCAAATGTGAAGGTTTCCTCATATATTATATGTGTGGGTGGTTTCTTCATACCCTCCATTATCATTTCACTCTATACCAACACCCATACCCATTGTGATTGATAGCGACAAACCAAACACACCCTAAAAACCCTTTCAAAAGACTTTTTGAAATAGTAAAAAACTATTACTAATTTATGCATTGGAGATGTTTTAAGAGCATGATCAATGCATCAAGTTGTGAAAAGCTTTTTGCTATTATAAAAAGCTTTTTGAGGAGGTTTTTTGCATTGCATTGAAAGCTTTTTGAAAAGCTTTTTAACAAAGACTTGGTATACATCAAATCTTTCTTACAAGCTTTAGTTATTCAATATATTATACATTAAATGCATTAAATGCATTGTAGATGCTCTAAGTAATGGAACTAAAAAAAGACCTGCAAATTTGATTAGTGTATTTAAAAAAGATTGTTAAATATGAGGAGAGAGAAATTGTGTATTTCAAAAAGGGTTTTTTAACTTGTGCCCTAGAGGCACAAGTTAAGCACACCATAAGTACACCGGGGCCCCCAAAAAAGTACACAATGATCCACATAAAAGTACAGATAAATGTACTTTTATATGGGTCCCGATGTATTTTTTGTGTACTTTTATTGTGCTTAACTTGTGCCCCTAGGGCACAAGTTAGAAAAACCTTTTCAAAAATTAAACATGTAAATGAAGTAACCTATTTTTAGGTATAATTCATAGACATATTTTACTCCTAAGACTACCCCCAACTCTCACACCACTTCACTTTCTACTTCAACGCAACATCAACTTTCTTTCTCTTTCACCACCATCTCACTTTTCACTTCCATCCATCTCACGCCACCCCACTTTTCAACACATTTGTTTCACATACCTTTGACCACTACTTTTGCTACCTTGCCAATCACTCACACCCAACCCCCAACCATTCTTGCTATACGAAGCTTCCCATTTGCTCACCATAACCCCGTTGGGGGTAGCCTAACATCAATTTGGTTTTTTGTTAAAGAAGTTAGCAAACGACTTTTGACTTTTGACGGGTCCAATTAAAAGACTTACAATCGATTCGACCCACTACGAAACCCCAAAATTAACCAAAATTATACCAAAATGCGTATTAACATCACGTTTTTATCAATCCTATTGTTAATAGTATTTCATAGTTAAACCTGTGAAAAATAATGAAATTATAGAAATAAAAAGTGAAAATGATAGTGATGATATATCGTGGATCGTTCAGTTATCTGATCTTCATTTTAGTGTTCGTTATCCTCAACGCGCGATCGAGTTTCGGAATTTTGTTACTGAGACTCTTGCTATCATTAAACCCGTTGGTAGAATGGCTAAGTAACCAGTGGCAAGAGATGGTGGTGTACTTTGGCTAGCCATTGGTCTCAAAAATGCCCAATAGCATTTCAATGGCATGTTGTTGTTGGAATTAGATATCAAGACATTCAAATAAATAATCACAAACATCAAAGTATTCAAGCGGAAGCGTATATGATTTATTAATGAACAATTAATTAACATAAAAGAATATGCGTACCTTTTCTTGATTCTAGCCGAACAAGAATCAAATCCACAAACTAGCAATGGATGAACCCTAATTTGATTTAATTAGGATTATATGAATTACCTCTTACCGTTTTGTAATTCAATCCAAGATAATAACAATAGTGTGTTATTACCACGTTCTTGTACACACGTACTAAACCGAATTAAAGTAATGCTAGTTTTATCAAACAAAATAACTTGTTATGTGGAAAAGAGATGGATAGATCCCAATGAATGGGTGTCAACCGGTTTTGAGGACAAAGAAAACACACACAAACAATTTAGGGTTTAGCAATGAGCACAAGAGATGAGTTTACAAACACCCTAGGTTTTGTATATATACTCATGCAAACTTGTTGAACAAGTTTGAGTCAAAGTGGGTTTGGGTTGGGTCCTTGTGGCCGATCGGTTGCTTAATCCCACAAGGGATTCCGGAACCTTCCCATCTTTTACAATTTGGTCCTTTTCCAATTACATTTAACGCCCGTTAGTCCATTACATTAATTACTTAACGTTCGTTAGTTATTTCATTTAATAAATAAATAAATACAACATTTATATTTAATTATTTAACTTTAAATTCTCATACGTAAAGTGTGCAATCCCGTGGTCTCGAGTTCGATCCTAACTCACGTCTACTAATTTATATCCATAAAACTAACAGCTCCCACTTGGATATATCTTAATAGAGTGATCACATCGGTTAGCGTCTAGCAACACTTCGATGCCTCTAGTACAACTCGAGTAAGGCTCCTGGAAAACCTTTTAATGATTTCTCATTATTATTATCCTTTTGTTTCTAATACTACGTTAAATAGAGATATGGAATTAAGTCATTCTTTATAAAACTATTATGTTTCTCGTTGTAAGTGATTGACCAAGATTACCGAATCATCTAAACATATTTAGGGGAGATTTGGGTGCGGCCGCACAAACATCTTGTCAACCCTACGAGGGGCCCAACAGTATTAAACTCCAAATAAATTTGAAGGAACAAATTCTATCTTGACTACAAGAATAACCCACAAACTTTGTAACATTTTTGAAAACAACCCTTATGACTACCAGTTACGTATAGCGTTAAGTTGCTTCACAGAAATGCACTACATTCATGACACTTATCTGGTATCTCAAGTCTGAGGATAACTATTCATAATTTACTTATAACAATATCCACAAAGTAAATTATGTAATTGGGATAAGTCCTATATTCAATTCATTGAATATCATCTGAAATTGGTATGCATTCTCATCAATATACTTTCAAGTATATTCTATCACATCTCTCAGATTTGTATTAGTTTAATGATACTCCCATATCATTAATCGACAACGTA
This sequence comes from Chrysanthemum makinoi, assembly GCA_910596185.1. NCBI lineage: Eukaryota > Viridiplantae > Streptophyta > Magnoliopsida > Asterales > Asteraceae > Chrysanthemum > Chrysanthemum makinoi. The sequence continues at coordinate 53,311,718 of OU343220.1, forward strand.
CATTTAGAATAACTTAGATACTCATGGATTAAACATGCAAATACATGACAACAATATTATAAATGAAAATAAACATAATCCAAACTTTATTTCATTAAAATAATAAATGTTTTACAATATCCTTTATCCAAATATTAATCACAGTTATGCATGAAACTATTAGCTAAACGAAGTCCAATTCCATTGGCAAGTCCAATAAGCTTGTCTTTAGCTTAACCCTTAGTGAATGGATCAGCTAAGTTATCATATGTGTGAACTTTGATTTATTTCACCTTCACGGACTTGTTCCCGAACATAGTGATACTTCCGTAGAAAATGTCTGGTGCCCTTCATGACTCCAGGTTCATTGGCAAATATGATTGCAGCAGAATTGTCACAATACATATCAATAGGCGATTCAATTGAAGGCATAACACCAAGCCCCGAAATGAATTTCCTAATCCAAACAGCCTCCATTGCAGCTTCCGAAGTAGCTATGTATTCAGCTTCTGTCGCAGACATCGCAATCGTACTCTGCTTCTTGCTCTTCCAGTCAATTGCTCCTCCATTTATGACAAAGACATAACCCGTCTAAGACTTCGTATCATCTTTATCACACCTGCCAGACGCATCACAGTAACTGTAACACCAAGTTCTGTGTCGGATTTCCTCATACACTAAAACATATCTTTCGTATTCCTAAGATACTTCAGAATATGTTTAACAACAATCCAGTGAAGTTCACCCGGATTCTGTTGATATCGCCTGGTCATGTTTTGAGCGAACGCCACATCTGGCCTTGTGCATCTCACAGCATACATAATAGATCCTACAACCGAAGCATAAGGAACTTTCTGCATGCGTGCCACCTCAGCAGGTGTTGAAGCACACATATCGCTACATAAGCCATGCTTTACTTCCATCGGCAAATATCCTTTCTTGGAATTTTGCATGTTGAATCTCTTCAATATTTTATCAATGTAAGCGCTTTGACTTAAACCAATTAACCGCTTTGACCTATCTCGGTAGATCTTGATTCCCATAATGTATGCAACTTCTCCTAAATCCTTCATGGAAAAACACTTCCCAAGATATGCCTTAACATTTTGCAAACTCGGAATGTCTTTTCCCATAATTAATATGTCATCGACATAAAGAATTAGGAAAATTACATCACTCCCACTAACTTTGTGATATACACATGGCTCATCAAGATTTTGAATAAATCCATACTTTTTGATTTCTTCATCAAATCTTTTATTCCATTGCCTTGATGCTTGCTTCAATCCATAAATGGGCCTTTGAAGTTTGCATACACGGTTTGGAAATTGTGGATTCACGAACCCCTCAGGTTGCTTCATATAGATGTCTTCATCTAAGCGACCATTTAAGAAGACGGTTTTGACATCCATTTGCCATATCTCATAGTCATAGTATGCTGTTATAGCTATGAGAATTCTAATAGCTCTAATGTCTGCTACAGGAGAAAAGGTCTCCTCGTAATCAATGCCATAAGTTTGAGTAAAACCTTGCGCAACTAGACGAGCTTTATAGACGTGTACATTGCCATCCATGTCAGTCTTAATCTTATAGAGCCACTTACTTCCAACCACCTTGGCGTTTGGAGGTAAGTCAACCTCTACCCAGACTTTATTTTCTCTCATGGATTGCATTTCCCCATTCATTGCAACTTGCCATTTGTCCTTATCAGGACTTGCCATGGCAGCTTTATAACTAGTAGGCTCTCCAAGATCTCCTAACATAGTTTCCTCAACCTCTACGTTAAGACATAGACGTTCAGGTGCACGCATATTCCTTACGGATCTACGAACGGGAATCACTTCAACTTCTGGTGGAGGACCCAGACCATCAGGTTCTACCGGAAGTACGTTAGTGTTTTCAGACGGTGATGCATCTTCTTGATCATCTTCCAAATCATATACTCTCCCACTGAATTCTTGAGATACGAGATCTCTTTCAAGAAAATCTCCATACCTAGCAACAATTACTTTATTTTCAGTTGGATAGTAAAAGTAGTAACCCATAGTTTCCTTAGGGTATCCTACGAAGATACACTTTACAGATCTTTGTTGGAGTTTATCTGCTGAGTCACGTCTAACATACGCCTTGCAACCCCAGACCTTTAAATAAGACAAGTTCGGAGCTTTACCATGCCATATTTCATATGGTGTCTTATCAACTTTCTTTGTGAACCATATTTAGAATGCGAACAGCTGATTCCAAAGCATAATCCCAAAAGGATAAAGGTATAGTGGTAAGATTAAACATAGATCGTATCATGTCCAACAATGTACGATTTCTTCTCTCAGATACACCATTTTGTTGTGGAGTATATGGAGAAGTGAGATTCTGGACAATTCCATTCTCAGCTAAGTAATCTTTAAACTCTTGGCTTAGATACTCGCCTCCTCTATCGGACCGAAGAGCTTTAATCTTCTTTCCCAATTGCAGTTCTACTTCAGCTTTGAAAACCTTAAATGTTTCAAACACCTCATGTTTATGCTTAAGTAAATAAACATAACCATAACGGCTGAAATCATCAGTAAAGGTTAAGAAGTAGCTAGCACCTCTTTTTGACACATGTCTAAGTGGTTCACACACATCAGTATGAATAAGACCAAGTAGATCAGAAGCCCTCTCCATATTGCTATGAAAAGGTTTCTTAGTCATCTTCCCAGATATGCATGACTCACATTTATCAAATGATTTATCATTGATATTTTGCAAAAGCCCTTCTTGTTGCAGCTTATGCATGCGAGCCTTGCCTATATGAGCAAGTCTACAATGCCAAAGATAAGAAAAATTCAAGTCTAACTTTATCTTCTTGTTAATGCTAAACATCGAATTATTATTATTGTTAGATTCATTTCCAATCTCATAGTCAATCAGCAATGCGTGTAGGTCAGTAACTGTCTTCCCCACGCAGTGCATATTGAAATTTCTGACAAAACCATTAAAATCCTTGTTAAGGGATCTATTAATCAGATTTACAGCCATGTCATCATCATAAGTTTTGCCAAGTGCCTTTAGCTGGTCCATGTAACCTTTCATTTCCAGTACATGAGCACTTACGGGTTTACCCTCTCCCTCGCCTACATTGTAACGCGTCGGTCAAGTCATAAATCTCGACGGCAGCTGGCTTCTCAAACATAGTTCGAAGTTCATTGAGCATATTATATGGGAAATAATGTTCGACGCTTATACTCAAGTTGCCAAGCGTCCTTTTGAGCTTGAGTAGCATCAGGACCAGTTGGTTGTTCAGGGCAAGGTTCATAAGGATATTTCAACCGGTCAGCAACTCTACAGACAATTCTCAAAGAGCGGTGCCAATCATTGAAATTCTTAGAGCCAATCAACTTTTCTCGATCAAAAAAGCTTTTGAACGCAGAACTTAGTGCAGTGTTAGTGTTATCGTTATTTTGAGCCATTTCTACAGAAAAAAGTTCAAGTATTAGTATTTTCGATAATACAATTTTTCAAGAAAATAAAATATACCCAACGGCAATATAAACATATAACCATATAATTTTCTCGAAAACTAGGATCCAAATTATCATAGGTTCAGTACATCAGTTGATCTGCTAGTAACGAAAGCATATAATAAGGTAATCTATCGAACATTAATTGGCAAACAATTTTCAACTCCTAGATCATTATGGGATTTATATTTTCCAATGCTATTGCAAATATAAACATGTTTCATCCCATCTTATGCCATTGAGTCCAGGTCTCACTTCCTACTCAACTTAAGTGTCTAACTTAAAGAACTGCAAATATGTCCATGTAAGGTCTGACTTTACATAGAGATTTACCTCTCCATCACAATCTAGCCAAGTACTGTCATGACGTAAATTGCAACTTCAAGTGTTCCTTTTAATTAGATGGCATAAAACTTAATTTAAAAGGGTACTAGTTTTTGATTTTATGTGGTCAAATCAAATATGTACAAAGATGTCATGCATTCATCTTGTAGCATAATTTTAATAAAAAACTTTTTATTACCAATTCATAAAGATCAAATTATCAAAGTTTTGATTGAGGTATTGGGTTCACCAATCAAGGAATTTAGTGTTAATTATCGTCCATTATACCGTACTTTTGCATAAGTGTAAACACTTAGTGCTTCCGGTAATTACCAGAAGTGGCGCATGGAATTAAAACTAATTCGCCCTTAAGATGAGTTTGCACATTTTATGGCTTACTAAGTAGCTCCATTCGAACTTACAGGGGGCATAGGACCGGTAAGCAAAGCATAACCTTAGACATCCTTTCAGTGTGACTGTGCGCACTTCTTTATTAACCCCTTTATAGTTCATTCTAGTGGGTGAGCCGTTCATACCATTTGTACCAAAGTCACCAATCAATTAAACTATTGAAAACTTAACTCTTCCAAAACAAATCAAATTTCGCCATTGTTTAGTCCGTATTATTTTTCTATTCAAAATTACCCTTTGCTTAAGACTGTCTAACATAATAAACAAACAAGTAACAAATAAAAAATAAACTACTAAAAAACAATGCGCACATAATAAACAATTTATACGTGTAAACAAGTAGTCACATACAACTTATTCGATAAAACCCTGTTAATAATCAATATCTAGGTTAAATTAATGTATATATTAATTAGGGCTTTCACTCTCTCAATTGAGAGTTAGCCACATACATCGACGAATCGATTGCGTAAACCCATAATTAATAATATACCAAATTGCACATAATTGATTCATTAATATACATAATTGGAGTCTTCCCAAATTCAAGATTTATCGTAATTAAATATGTCTCAACAATTAAACAATTATCAAAGCAACTTATCCATGACTAACATGCATGTATAATCACGGATATCATAACAATTATACAAATAAGTCACAAGATCGCATATAAAAATTCCATGACACATAACAAATTATGCATGAATTAATCACGTAACTAATATATTAATTCTAGGTTTTAATAAGGTTAGCAAACAATTTTCAAAACCCTAAAAATTTTATATGTGTCGACATTAAAAAAATATGGGGAACGCCCCAAAAAAAATCGACCCACAAAAAAAATAAACATAAACCCTAGATTAACATATCAAACAACATACAAGTATTTGTTTTATTACGCGTTTATGTAATTAATTACTCATAAAAAACCAATGACTCGTGATGCCACTGTTGGAATTAGATATCAAGACATTCAAATAAATAATCACAAACATCAAAGTATTCAAGCGGAAGCGTATAAGATTTATTAATGAACAATTAATTAACATAAAAGAATATGCGTACATTTTCTTGATTCTAGCCGAACAAGAATCAAATCCACAAACTAGCAATGGATGAACCCTAATTTGATTTAATTAGGATTATATGAATTACCCCTTACCGTTTTGTAATTCAATCCAAGATAATAACAATAGTGTGTTATTACCACGTTCTTGTACACACGTACTAAACCGAATTAAAGTAATGCTAGTTTTATCAAACAAAATAACTTGTTATGTGCAGTGGAAAAGAGATGGATCGATCCCAATGAATGGGTGTCGACCGGTTTTGAGGACAAAGAAAACACACACAAACAATTTAGGTTTAGCAATGAGCACAAGAGATGAGTTTACAAACACCCTAGGTTTTGTATATATACTCATGCAAACTTGGTGAACAAGTTTGAGTCAAAGTGGGTTTGGGTTGGGTCCTTTTGGCCGATTGGTTGCTTAATCCCACAAGGGATTCCGGAACCTTCCCATCTTTTACAATTTGGTCCTTTTCCAATTACATTTAACGCCCGTTAGTCCATTACATTAATTACTTAACGTTCGTTAGTTATTTCATTTAATAAATAAATAAATACAACATTTATATTTAATTATTTAACTTTAAATTCTCATACGTAAAGTGTGCAATCCCGTGGTCTCGAGTTCGATCGTAACTCACGTCTACTAATTTATATCCATAAAACTAACAGTTGCACCATGCACTCAGAGTCTAAGAGTGGTTAGATTTAAGGGGATATGTAATTACCGTGAATTTTGGTATAACTGAAGCAAAGGTCAAGGGTTTGATCCTTACTCCTTAGCACTAAGCCTCTCTACTAAAGCTGTCTACATTTTAACCTTTTTATACATTTTTATACATCATGAAAGACGGCATTAAGATTCATAGGCCGCCGTAAAATATGGTATTGCTTTAATTTTTCTTCGTAATTACTGTGAACTTACAAATAATAATTTTTAGAAAGATGTAGCAATTTGGTTTTTCGTGGTAAAGACTTTAGCAAACGGCTTTTGACTTTTGACGGGTCCAATTAAAAGCTTAGCTAACAAGACGTACAATCGACCCGACCCGAACTGTATTCTGTTTCTGCATAAAAACCACTAGGAAACCCCAAAATCAATCAACAGAAGCCAAAATGCGTATGAACATCACGTTTATATCAATCCTGTTGTTGATTCACAGTTGTAGTTGTGAAAAAGTGAAGAACAGTGAAGTAATAGAAATAAAAAGTGAGAATGATGATGTAGTGTGGATCGTTCAGTTATCTGATCTGCATTTCAGTGTTCATTATCCACAACGCGCGGTCGAGTTTCGGAATTTTGTTACCGAGACTCTTGCTGTAATTAAACCTGCTTTGGTTCTAATCACTGGTGATTTAACTGGTACTGTACTTTTTTTTTTTTTTTTAATTTCTATTGTTTTCATTCAGTTATAACCTAAGTATTTATATTATAAACTTATATAAAAGTCTCGAAATAAGCTGGAAAATTGAGGCTTATGAAATATAAGCCGAAAAAACAAATAATGCTTGTCTGGCAACAAACAACTAGCTATGTTAAGATTACGAAACGTTTTTATAAGGGGGTGGTTTACGAGCTTATTTGTTTTTTCGGCTTATATTTCATAAGCACCAATTTTCCGGCCTATTTTGAGACTTGTGGGTTTGTATAAGTTTATTATGATATGATAAACTTATATAAGTCTCAGAATAAGCCAGAAAATCGAGGCTTATATGAAATATAAGCCGAAAATCAATAAGCTCATAAGCCCACATATAAGCTTAAACAAACACCCCCCAAAACAAATAACATTTAATAACTACTATTTCCTGCCTTCCTTCTGGCTACTCCTTCTTGCTACCGCTAGTTTTGGCTTACATACCTTATTGGACGGGATGTGCAGTTTCATATTGATTATAGTTGTTTCAAGGATTGGTGTTTTGGATATGCATTTTTTTCGAAGCGATTAGTGTAATGCGGAGAATTAGATGATCATCAAAGCTATAGGTGTTTGGAGAGTCCTTTTACAGTGACAACTTCAACTCTGATAATTTTAGACCCTAACACTTAAACCATACCATTCCATGTTCAAAAACCTGTTAGAATTTGGTGGATGGTCATTTGATTAAAGTTAGGTAACTTCACATTAAACCGTTATAAATTGGGTTTCTTGCGGTACCTAGCTCACCAAATATGATCATTTTGGCCCTAATCCAGATTCGAGACACCTCCTAAGAAAGAAAGTTATTTGGTTTATAACTAGTGATTTAACACCTTAGATGGATAGCCTGTAAACATCTAGTGAGACAGTACCCACATGTTAGTATAAGTCCGTTATGTATACTAAGATATCACCTCCCATGGTGTATGTCATGTAGGATAATTTTTCACATGTTTGTACTAAAAACCTTTTCTCTCCCGACAAGATCGAACACTACTCACTTTTATCCAATCACTCAATTATTGTGTGTGCAAACACCTCCTTAGGATTAGATAGATGATCATTTTATTGAAGTTGGCTATAGCTTGGTAAGTTGACGTTCAAGCCTTAACAATTGGTTTTCTTGTGGCAACCCCTTACCACCAAATATCGCCATTTTGGCCCATAAGTATAAGAATCAGGCAATCACCTATAGTACTTCCAGGTTTCAGACACCTCTTAAGCCCTAAGAAGACAGTTATTTGTTCAAAACTAGTGATAGAACCTTGCATGGATAGTTTATAAAATATAGTGACACAAAATGACATGTTGGCATGGGTCGGTTATGCATACTAAGATATCCCCTCCCATTGTGTATGTTGCGTAGGATGAAATTCGAAAGGGAATGTTCCTACTAAAAAAAACCTTCTTTCTCGAGTGTTACCCTCACAATCTAAAACATGACTAGTTGTTATCCATCCATTTAAACATAAAACATCATAGATTAGACTTCAAAGAATCAGATTTTGGATGATAAAAAAAGCAAGCAAATACTTGTACATAATAAGTGACGTTGAACGAAATATGAAGTACCAAAGAATGCAATTTTGGATCTTTTAAAGGACATATATTCTGTGATAACTGATAAGATGTGCTGTGTTGCACTGAAACTATGTTTTGATAAGCTTTCCAAATGATCAAGTGAAAATTTAAAGCATGCACAACGTATTACTTCAGTTATTATTTGCAGCAAACACTTACCTGTTTCCTTTTAAAAGTCATATAAAGTTATTTACTCATTTAATTCGTATCAGATGGTAAAAGCAAAGATCACTTAATAATGAAGCAGAATGAAGAAGAATGGGTGGAATACCAGAAGACAATGGAAAATGTTATAACGATGAGTGGTCTTGATAAAAGCATATTTTATGATCTTAGGGGAAATCATGATAATTTTGGTGTGCCCGTCGTGGGTGGTGCTTCTGATTATTTTTCAAACTATAGCATCACTGGCCAATTGGGAAGAAGTCAGTCTGTCAATAGTGTTACTCTGCAGGTTAGTTTATATTTCAAGCGCCATTTTTGGTACATTTTGCAATCTTATGTAAAATTTGTTGATAAAATGCATATTATTTCCTTTCAGACTAGCAATCGGAATCACCTATTTGTTTCATTAGACAGCACAATGTCCACCGGCTTACGAGGCCCCACAAATCTTTTCGGGCATCCCACCGAGCAACTGTTGTCCGAACTTAACTCTCATCTCTCACAGTGGGATTCCATGTCAGCAAAACCATTAACCAAGATTGCTTTCGGCCATTTTCCACTTTCATTTTCAGCACCCTCAAATTCTAAAAGAACACTAAAAGAAATTTTCCTTAAGAACTCCATAACCGCTTACCTTTGTGGGCATCTTCATTTAAAATTTGGTAAGAATTTAAAACGACACCATGACGTGGATAATGAAAGTTATCACAGCCTTTTCCAATTGAATATGCGTCAAAAGGGTTCATCAAGTAGCACAAATTGTTCAAATGGAGGTCAAACGGTCAATGAATTTTGGGAATTGGAAATGGGAGATTGGAGGAAAAGTCGAGCTATGCGTGTTATGGCAATTGATAAAGGCCGGGTCTCATTTATTGACACTGATCTAAAAATGGGAGCTAAAAAGATGCTGATATTGCCCACATATCCATTGGATTCTCGCTTTATGTCAACAACTGCGATGAATAAATACAAATGCGAGTCAATGGAGGATGCATCTCATATTAGAGCCTTGGTGTTTTCTTCAAGACTAATTACATCAGTAAAGGCAAAAATATACGACTCAAGCCATGGGCATCTTGATATGGTTCTAGAAGCTTCTATGGCTAAAAAGGAAGATCTATACACTGTCCCATGGAACTCTAAAGCTTTCGTGGATTCATCTCCAGATAGATACTTTTTACAAATCGAGGCAATTGATATTAATGGTGATATAAGTTTGACTGAATTGATGCCTTTCTCAGTAAATGGTTTTCATTCTGACCTATCATGGACATGGATTGAATTTTTTGTCCTGGGGATTCAATGGTCGGAATTATACTACCCAATATTATTTTCATTTTATTTTTTTGTTTTTATCGCCCTTGTGCTACCAAAAATTATCATTTCTGTAGAGAGAAGGCAGTACACGTATAAATATTTCAAGGCGAATAAAAGCCTTGCAAATGGTCTGACATGGGTTTTTGCTGAGGTGGATAACATCCCTATTTTGTGGAAAATGATGTTAGCATACTTGCTTTATCTTCTACTATGTCCATGGGTTTTAGGTAAAGTTTTTACTGAAGGTAGTGATAGGGGATACATGACATATAAAGGGTGGGTTGTAAATTTTAACGATATTAAAAATTTGGAGTTCATTGGATTCCCGGATGTAATGGTGGTCGTCTTTAATCATCTATATTTTGTGGTATTACCGACTATTTTAATAATTGGGGCAGTGGCAGCTGAGAGATCAGTGTATCAAGATCATGTTCATTCACTCTCGGGTAAGAAAAGAGACGATCATGGTGTATATAATGAAAGATCTAGGTCAAAAAGTGGGAACATTTCAAAGCAGTTGTGGAAATGGGCTCGGGGTATTCTTGTAATTTTCTCTTTGGCGGTTTGTTGGAAGCATTTTAAGGTATGCATCATTTGACCAGTAACTTGATGTGGCAATTTTATCTTGTGTATTTATAATTGGTTGATTTTGGTTGTGTTTTATCCTAAAAAAAGGGTATGTTAAAACAATTTAAGTCAAACAGGTAACGAAGCAACCTTGTTGGAAATCACTCAGTTTTTATTTTTTATGCACACGAGACCTTCTACATTCATTTATATTCATAAACTTTGATTGCTTTTGTAATAACATGATTTTTAACTATATTTAGCGCGTTAATTGTTCCTTTTTTTCCAAAGAGATAAGAAAGTGTTTGCGGGTCAACCAAACCCAACCAGACCTCGTTTCGAATGCTACTAAAAGATGACCTGCTTCAACTTGAGTTGACTAGTTTCCCAGTCTGCCTATCTTGCAACCTCTAATAAAAATCTTTTAACTGAGTACTAAATTATATGCATAAAAAAAAAGTTTTTTTGAGCTTTTATGAATACTCAGAACTTCCGCAATTGCTTATATGCTGCTTTATAGTCTCGTTATTGTTATTAAGCTTATGGTTTTGTCTTCTCGTTTTATGGATGCAGAATTGCCGGGCTCTCATGAAAGCTTACGAGATGAACCCATTGGTGCATTTTCCATTTTATAGCTTCTCAGCCCCATTTTTATTGGCTTATGTATTTTACAAGACAAGAAGACTCTGATGCCCTTTGCTGCTTAACCCCCTTCAGCTTGATTGGAGTTTGGCATGTAAGGTCTGTCACCTTCTTACAGGATGGACTCGATTCAGGTCTGTATGATCTTGATATATGTTTGTAACCAAATACAGTAGTTCGAAAAACAAATTACTAATAGTGGAACTAGTTTTTGCTGTTCAAAGATAATTATACATGGAAAAAAGGAACTCATTAGCAAATAGGTAAGTTTAGCTTCGTACTCTCTTTTTAGCATATGTAACTTCTGCGTTAACTCTCTTAATCTTAGTTTCTTCTTGACCTGCAAATGAGATTCAGAAATCTGAAATCTGATTGAATGTGAGGAGCATTTGGGTACCTTTAGGTCCCATCTTGATTCATTTTGATGCTTTTAAGATTATTTAGGTTCGTACGGGGTGTAATGGGTGTATCAAACTATCGGGTATGCACATGCTTGTGTCTTTTAATGTCTACGTATAAGCAATTTGGTGTGTTTGGTCTACTTTATGTACGTTAAGAGCAAGGGGTATGGTAAAATCGTTTCTCGCCGTTTCCTACGTGGAGGCTTCGCCGGTTTGCTTCGTGCCTCGCCACCATACCATCAACCCTCGCCAGTCACTCCTTCGCCATTCAAACGACACGCTACAAGACAAAACAATTTCAGAATATATGTGTTTGTGTTTGTGTTATTTATGTGTTTGTGAGGGTGGGTGGGGGAGAAGTGAGTAAGTTGTGATTGGGGGGTATTTTTAAGTGAGTGTGTTGGAGTGATGTGAAGGTGAGGTGGCACACGTGGGGCCCAAATGAAGAGAAGTGGGCAACCCACAACACCCCTTGCTCTAAGGTACATTTGGATCTTTATCGGATCATTTAGGTATGTGTATCTCCTTTTGTCAGCATGAGATATGTCTCATTCAAGTACATCTAGATTCACTTTAGGCACGTGCATGTTTGTATGTGTTTCAAGTAAATTTAGGTATCGAGGTGAAGTGCAACCATGACATTAGGGTCGAGGGTGAGGTTTGGGTTTTCCTTGCCACATCATCACTTTATCACTTTTTCTCACTTTCATTATTCTTTCCTTCAACTCATGCAACATATTCTTTCTCTTTCCTTTAATATTTTATTTATTTTTTATTATTAAAAATACCTCCAACACACAGGGTTGCGATCGGTTACAAAGGGGAAAAAATGCAAAGTGTAAAAAGCAATTGAGTATCTTACATGTGTCTCATATCTTTCCTCCTTACTTTTTTATTAAAGTTTCAGTCAAAGGACATGTTTGTCATTTTACTCGTTTTTTTAATTCCACCACAAACTTCAAACGCAAATAACTTTCGAACGACATACTTGTACGAAAAACCGATTTCATCAAAAAATTTAAAATTTAATTCTCTTTAATTTCGTATGCATTTTGATATATGAATCGCAAATTTTTTTTTTCAACTTTTTAAATGGGTATTGATTTTTTTGAATTTTTTTGCATTTGCGGCTCTAATTTTGTATAGTTTAAACTTTAAAGGGCTAATTATGCAAAACGTAAAACACGAAAGTTGTAGCTTTTTGGCTATTCTTTACCCAGAATTTTGAATCATTCAAATCCGATATGATATGAGTGAGATATCGCACGTTAAAGATGACGCATTAGTCATATTTAGTGCACAAAAAGTGTTTGATAAAATGATTAAAATAGATTTTTCTTATAAAAGTACATTTACATGCACTAATTGGTGTAACACAATACATCTTTTGTTATTTTTAGCTTTTTTTAACTGATGAATAAAGATTAACTCATGAACAACCAATTGATAAACTGATGAACATTGTGACAATAATTGATGAATATTGTTATTTTTTTTAGACAATTGATGAACATTATATTTTTTTTTTATTGATGATGTTGCAAAAATCGTGAATCGGTAGTCCGGCGGTCGACTACCCTGCAGCGAGTAATCGGTCAAGGCGGGATTAATCGGTGATTAATCGGATTGGCATTTCCTGCAAGTTTTGGGTATTTCTGGAGACCAAACTAAAGATCTTAACTGATTCCAAGCCTATTATGTTTCCAAACCTCAATAAAAGGCTCCAATTATTATTATGAGGCTCATTGTGCGTTATAACTTATAAGTGAAATAAACGATCCCCATTGTGCGTCATAAGTGAAATTATTTTTTTTAAGTTGACCGATTCGACCGATTTTTAACCGCTTCGGCCGATTTTTGACCGATTTTTTACCTGGCCGATTTTTTGACCGATTTTCAAAATTCTACAAGGTGAATGGCCGATTCGGCCAATTTTTGCAACACTGCTTTGTATTGATAAACAACACTAATTATTGATGAAAGAATTCTAATGATGAACAACAATTTTTTATTGATGAACAATTGTGATTGAACTTATGAACATTTAGTTTTTCTTGTCTTAGAAAACTAATGAACAACATGATTTTTTTATTAAAAAAAAAAAAAAAAAAACTGTCGAGCATTATTTTTTTTTTTGAAAAACTGTCGAAGATTATAAAAAATAACTGAGGAACGTTATCAAAAATAACTGATGAACAGTATCAACTTTAAATGTATTTTGGTACACCAACAAAATATACATGTACATTTCAACTTATCATATCTTCCTGTTTTTTTATTAAAATAAGTAAAACGATCATGGCTACTGATGAACAAGAAAAAAACGCTTGGTGCTATTGATGAACACAAGTAAAATGGCCAAAAAACAGTTAATGAACAAAATCTCGTTATGATGAACAAAAGTATGTCTTGTTCATCACTTAATATTGTTCATCACCTAAGATTAACTGATGAACAATGACTGATTGATAAACAATACTAATTGATGAACAAAAATTAACTGATGAACCAAACATACATTTTTTAAAAACGATAACGATTAAAAAACATTATTTTTTGAATCTTACATTAATAAAATGATGAATAATGTGTTGTGGTACAAAAATTAGAGCATTTAACGCGAATTTAACACTAAAAATCTAAACTAGACATTTCATCAAACACATTGTGTGCAACAAATGTGAGTAAAACATCATCTTTAGTGGGTGATACCTTACTCATATAACATGAGATTTGAGGGCCCGTTTGGTTGGGGTGTATGGGTATTAGTCTATGACTTTGAAAGTCATTAATGTTGTTTGGTTGATTATGGGACCCACCATAATGGATTGAGGATACCCAAATGTGAAGGTTTCTTCATATCTTACGTGTGTAGGTGGTTTCATCATACCCTCTATTAACATTCCACCCTATATCAACACCCATACCCATTTTGATTCATAGCAACAAACCAAACGCACCCTGAGTGATTCAAAAACCTGTGTAAAGAGTGAACCAAACTTTATAACTTTCATGCTTTAAGTTTTTCACGAATCGACATTTTATGTGGGTAAAAAATATGGCCGAAAATGCTCAAAAAATAAAAAAAATTAACACCCATTTGATATGTAAAAAAAAATCAAAAATTTTAACAAGATTTATACCAATTAAAGAGGGAAAATTTTAGAAATTATGGCGAAATCGGTTTTTTCTAAAAGTTTGTCGTTTAAGAGATATATGCGTTTAAAGTTTGATTTGGAAAAGGAAAAAACATGTTAAATGACCATTATATCCCTAGGCGGATTTTTTATATAATTTAGGGTGGGAGGACATATGTCACACTATTAGTGACTTTTTACACTTTTTAGATTAATAACCTTTTGCAATAAATCCCCACTCTCAACACATATCCTCACACAATATACACTCACACAAAATGAAAGAAATAGTTTTCTCTCTCATTAAACACTTATATTCAACAACTTTTCTTTATCTGAATATCATTTTTAAAGTTGACAACTTTTCTTTTAGAAAATTAAAAAGACTTATTATCATCAAATGTTGTTTCTAAACTTACACAATCTTATTTCTAAAATTACTCAATCTTTGCCATCGTGACTTAAATTCATCTAAGTCGTGTTATGGACGACGCCTATTTTTTAATGTTGTTTATAAAATCGACCTTTAAAAAAATGAGAAGACTTTTTTTTCATTTAATTACAAAATTATTAGTTTCTAAAAATTACGTCATAACCTCTACTCCATAACACACTAATTTTCACCTTCCTGTCCGAAAATTGTTGCTAGTTATTTCAAGATTGCTGTAATATTTCTGTTTCACTAAATGTTTTAATACGCTTTTTATACATTTAACAAAATTTCTTCCTTATCATAAACCCCAATCAAAATATCCATCAAAAACAACAAAAAGAAGAAAACTTTAATGCAATATACACAGGGGCGTAGCCAGGAATTTGTTTATGTGGGGGGGGGGGGGGGGCAATTTTTTTCTAAAGGACATCAACAAGTGCTAAAAAACATCACAATATATGTAACTTTGGTACTACTAGTGCATAATCTTAAAATGCAGTCTGCAAGTGCAATTCTGTCACAACTTCAAGTCTGCTGAAAATATTAAAACATGACAGAAGTCATAAGAGTGCATAATATGTGTGCAGAATCTGTCAAAAGTGGTTTTGGTACTAGTAGAATGTGTGCATAAATTCGTTACATTAATTCTACCAGCAACCAAACTACCCTCGGTCCAAACTCACTCCTCAGCTAAACTACAACCCAAAATATATCCAAATTAACATAAGTTTAAATATCAAGCGTATAACAGTAAAAAAATATCACTAATAATAATCATCTCAAATAAGCAACTCCCTACCTACTTACCAATTAAGATTTAAGATCGACACAAATAAACCTAATCAAGAAAACAATCAATCAAAGTAACACTTATCATTACCTTTGGTGAAATAGCTGAATCAGCAGATGGACAATTATCAAAACGCTTTCTTGTTTTTCGTGGCCTTTTTAGTGTGCTTTCTTCTTCAGAACCGTAACAAGCTTTTCTAGTTTTCATATTGAATATGTAATACGGTGGGAGATAGATATAAAGGATTAAAGTTTAGAG
Source organism: Chrysanthemum makinoi (assembly GCA_910596185.1). Classification (NCBI taxonomy): domain Eukaryota; kingdom Viridiplantae; phylum Streptophyta; class Magnoliopsida; order Asterales; family Asteraceae; genus Chrysanthemum; species Chrysanthemum makinoi. The sequence goes on from OU343220.1 coordinate 53,327,716, forward strand.
TGTAGAGAGGTAGGAGGTACAGGCTATTGACAAGATTTGACACTGTGTGTTTGAAAAAACCAAATATTCATGATACTCTCTGCAAATATTTACTTTAACTACAAAAGTAAAGATATATTTGACATTACAATACTTTAATATTTTAACTAGTTTTAATGTCGTTTATGCACGGGACTTAAACATAAAGGGGCAATTTCATATCTCCCCTTATTTTAGTTAGAAATTTCATATATACCCAAACATGCATTAAAATCATTGTACATTATGCATTCAATACTTGCACTTTGGGTATATATGAAATTAATCATAAAAGTAGGGTGATATATGAAATTAATCGAAACATAAATGATAAATTTAAAAACAATAATGTTTATATATTTTACTATTATGTTATTTTTACTTTGCTCCATGTGAATTAATGTAAACTCATTTCAATTCTTATAATTCGAATTTCATACTCTTTATACTCTCAATATTTTTATTCGGATAGTTATATATTAATTTTTAATCAACAAGCCAATTACATCAACCCGTGCGCATACACAATTTGAGAAGATAGTATAACGGATAATAATATTTGAATAATTATTTTTTGAAGTTAAATATTGTCACAATTCATTATTTTGTAACGTTTAATATTTTTTTATAAAATTATATTAATTTTTTAATACTTAAATAGTTACACTACCCAGGCACAAATGAGTTTTACATAATGTTTTTCATTATGTGTTAATATCGATTGATATTTGTATAGATTTTTGTTACACAAAAGATTTGACTTTGTTTAACTCTAATTTTAGTTATCTTGTAGTCTTATTTGGAGATGCACTTTTTGACATGAATTCTAGTGGGCCCTAACCACTTTTTGACATGAATACCACTTAATAAATACAAAATGCGATTACATTTTAATAAATACAAAACGTTTTATTTAAGATACTTTGTGAAGTGTGTTTAATGACAAAAGTAAAGATAGATTTGACAATACAATAAAGTAATATTTTAATATATTGATTATATAATGTATAATATATGATGTATTGATTATTTTTGAAAGTGGTTGTATTGATTACATATACGGGTGTCAAGTGTGTTTAACGATGATATAAACCCGCGCTTCGCTGCGGAACGGTTAGCGGAGCGCGAGGTTTAAGAATACATAATATTCATAAAAAACAGACCGATGACTTTAACAACTTGCGACCTCCGTTCTAGTAAAGTTGTTGGTCGTAATTTGACAAATGACCCAACACAATAAATACAAAATTGATTGCTTAATTTAATAAAAAGAACCAGATAGGTACATACATAAGCAATCTAAAAAAGAAGCAGATAGCCCTTTTTACAATGTACGTGGCTTCATCCCCAAAGGTACACACCTAGCGAGGTTTGAAGCTAAAGCTTCTACACAAGCTCCAACGACTAATAACAATAGACTCCATTAATTTGATACACATTTAACAAATGAAAAAAGATATGTGATCAGAAGTCCTGTGATCTTTGGTTGTATGTGATATTGACATATTGCTGAAGGGGTTGATATGTCGCATTGTTGACAATAGAGCAGGAGATTGTGGGCTGGGGTTGTCTATTGGAAAGGATGTGTAGAAGTTAACATATCCTTTTTTTGATGGGTTGTTTTAAAACAATGTTTATTTAAAACAAGGTGATTTTGCTGTATAAGCTTATCATATCGTAATAAACATATATAAGCCCACAAGTATCGGAATAAGCCGGAAAATTAGGGATTATGAAGTATAAGCCAAAATCACATAAGCTCACAAAAAGCCGAAACAAATACCCCTTTTGAGTGTTAGTCTCGGAATAAGCCGGAAAATTGGAGATTATGAAATATAAGCCAAAATCACATAAGCTCACAAAAAGCCGAAACAAACACCCCCTTTGGTATAATTTTCAGAGACATTAAGCTCATAAGCCACATATAAGCTTAAACAAACACCCCCTTAAACCTAATCAAAGAAACAAGCAATCAAAGTAACACTTATCATTACCTTTGATAAGCAAGCTAATGAACAAATATGCGGAAATCTAACAAAAGCAAGCAACGTTGGCTAAATTCATTAACTTTATTCACATAGTGATAAACACAGATCAATATATCCATCAAAAACAACACAAAGCAGCAAACTTTATAAAAAGAGCGGCACAATCAGCCGATTCCTGTTTAGCACTGGATTGCTTATGAATCGGTTTGGATTATTGGAAGTTAGTTGTGTCTAAACTTAATTTTGAACATAGCTGCCAAACGAAATCATGCGGGTCATATTCAAGGCTCGAAATCGGTTTAGTACCCTACCTGCTAAACAATCTGATAGTATGGAACGAAAACAGTTGATTGTGGCTTATTTTACGTGGCTTATGAGCTTATGTGATTTCGGCTTATATAACATAATCCTCAATTTTGTGGCTTATTTTGAGATTTATGAGCTTATATAAGATTGTTATATCACAACAATGTTATATAAGCCCATAAGTGTCAAAATAAGCCACAAAATTAAGGCTTATGTTATATAAGCCGAAACACAAATAAGCTCATAAGCCACATATATGCTTAAACAAACACCCCCTTAAACCTAATCAAAGTAAAACTTATCATTACCTTTGATAAGCAAGCTAATGAACAAATATGCAGAAATCTAACAAAACAAATATGCAGAAATCTAACAAAAGCAAGCAACGTTGGCTAAATTCATTAACTTTATTCACATGGTGATAAACACATATCAATATATCCATAAAAAACAACACAAAGCAGCAAACTTTATAACAATATCAAGCAGAACAGAGCCTAGTTTTCATAGATGACACAATAACTCCACATTTTGTCAAAATCCTACACCAAAAGCTAGTGTCTTTCTAACATGTAAGCAAAAATCTAACTAAACCAATGCAAATTCCTTATCATAAACCCCAATCAAAATATCCATCAAAAACAACAAAAAGAAGAAAACTTTAATGCAATACACACAGGGGCGTAGCCAGGAATTTGTTTATGTGGGGGGGGGGGGGGGGCAATTTTTTTCTAAAGGACATCAACAAGTGCTAAAAAACATCACAATATATGTAACTTTGGTACTACTAGTGCATAATCTTAAAATGCAGTCTGTAAGTGCAATTATGTCACAACTTCAAGTCTGCTGAAAATATTAAAACATGACAGAAGTCATAAGAGTGCATAATATGTGTGAAGAATCTGTCAAAAGCGGTTTTGGTACTAGTAGAATGTGTGCATGAATTCGTTACATTAATTCTACCAGCAACCAAACTACCCTCGGTCCAAACTCACTCCTCAGCTAAACTACAACCTAAAATATATCCAAATTAACATAAGTTTAAATATCAAGCATATAACAGTAAAAAAAAATATCACTAATAATAATCATCTCAAATAAGCAACTCCCTACCTACTTACCAATTAAGATTTAAGATCGACACAAATAAACCTAATCAAGAAAACAATCAATCAAAGTAACACTTATCATTACCTTTGGTGAAATAACTGAATCAGCGGATGAACAATTATCAAAACGCTTTCTTGTTTTTCGTGGCCTTTTTAGTGTGCTTTCTTCTAAAGAACCGTAACAAGCTTTTCTAGTTTTCATATTGAATATGTAATACGGTGGGAGATAGATATAAAGGATTAAAGTTTAGAGTGTAGAGAGGTAGGAGGTACAGGCTATTGACAAGATTTGACACTGTGTGTGTTTGAAAAAACCAAATATTCATGATACTCTCTGCAAATATTTACTTTAATGACAAAAGTAAAGATAGATTTGACATTACAATACTTTAATATTTTAACTAGTTTTAATGTCGTTTATGCACGGGACTTAAACATAAAAGGGCAATTTCATATCTCCCCTTATTTTAGTTAGAAATTTCATATATACCCAAACATGCATTAAAATCATTGTACATTATGCATTCAATACTTGCACTTTGGGTATATATGAAATTAATCATAAAAGTAGGGTGATATATGAAATTAATCAAACTATAAATGATAAATTTAAAAACAATAATGTTTATATATTTTACTATTATGTTATTTTTACTTTGCTGCATGTGAATTAATGTAAACTCATTTCAATTCTTATAATTCGAATTTCATACTCTTTATACTCTCAATATTTTTATTCGGAAAGTTATATATTAATTTTCAATCAACAAGCCAATTACATCAACCCGTGCGCATACACAATTTGAGAAGATAGTATAACGGATAATAATATTTGAATAATTATTTTTTGAATTTAAATATTGTCACAATACATTATTTTGTAACGTTTAATATTTTTTTATAAAATTATATTAATTTTTTAATACTTAAATAGTTACACTACCCAAGCACAAATGAGTTTCACATAATGTTTTTCATTATGTGTTAATATCGATTGATATTTGTATAGATTTTTGTTACACAAAAGATTTGACTTTGTTTAACTCTAATTTTAGTTATCTTGTGGTCTTATTTGGAGATGCACTTTTTGACATGAATTCTAGTGGGTCCTAACCACTTTTTGACATTAATACCTCTTAATAAATACAAAATGCGATTACATTTTAATAAATACAAAACATTTTATTTATGATACTTTGTGAAGTGTGTTTAATGACAAAAGTAAAGATAGATTTGACAATACAATACAGTAATATTTTAATATATTTATTATATAATGTATAATATATGAGGTATTGATTATTTTTGAAAGTGGTTGTATTGATTACATATACGGGTGTCAAGTGTGTTTAACGATGATATAAACCCGCCTTTCTTGAGCGGTTAGCGGAGCGCGAGGTTTAAGAATACATAATATTCATAAAAAACAGACCGATGACTTTAACAACTTGCGACCTCCGTTCTAGTAAAGTTGTTGGTCGTAATTTGACAATAGAGTTGCGGAAGGGGTTGATATGTCGCATTGTTGACAATAGAGCAGGAGATTGTGGGTTGGGGTTGTCTATTGGAAAGGATGTGTAGAAGTTAACATATCCTTTTTTTGATGGGTTGTTTTAAAACAATGTTTATTTAAAACAAGGTGATTTTGCTGTATAAGTTTATCATATCGTAATAAACATAAATAAGCCCACAAGTCTCGGAATAAGCCGGAAAATTAGGGATTATGAAGTATAAGCCAAAATCACATAAGCTCACAAAAAGCCGAAACAAACACCCCCTTTGAGTGTTAGTCTCGGAATAAGCCGGAAAATTGGGGATTATGAAATATAAGCCAAAATCACATAAGCTTACAAAAAGCCGAAACAAACACCCCCTTTGGTATAATTTTCAGAGACATTAAGCTCATAAGCCACATATAAGCTTAAACAAACACCCCCTTAAACCTAATCAAAGAAACAAGCAATCAAAGTAACACTTATCATTACCTTTGATAAGCAAGCTAATGAACAAATATGCCGAAATCTAACAAAAGCAAGCAACGTTGGCTAAATTCATTAACTTTATTCACATAGTTATAAACACAGATCAATATATCCATAAAAAACAACACAAAGCAGCAAACTTTATAAAAAGAGCGGCACAATCAGCCGATTCCTGTTTAGCACAGGATTGTTTATGAATCGGTTTGGATTATTGCAAGTTAGTTGTGTCTAAACTTAATTTTGAACATAGCTGCTAAACGAAATCATGCGGATCATATTCAAGGCTCGAAATCGGTTTAGTACCCTACCTGCTAAACAATCTGATAGTAAGGAACGAAAATAGTTGATTGTGGCTTATTTTACGTGGCTTATGAGCTTATGTGATTTTGGCTTATATAACATAATCCTAAATTTTGTGGCTTATTTTGAGATTTATGGGCTTATATAAGATTGTTATATCACAACAATGTTATATAAGCCCATAAGTGTCAAATAAGCCACAAAATTGAGGCTTATGTTATATAAGCCGAAACACAAATAAGCTCATAAGCCACATATATGCTTAAACAAACACCCCCTTAAACCTAATCAAAGTAAAACTTATCATTACCTTTGATAAGCAAGCTAATGAACAAATATGCAGAAATCTAACAAAAGCAAGCAACGTTGACTAAATTCATTAACTTTATTCACATGGTGATAAACACAGATCAATATATCCATCAAAAACAACACAAAGCAGCAAACTTTATAACAATATCATGCAGAACAAAGCCTAGTTTTCATAGATGACACAATAACTCCACATTTTGTCAAAATCCTACACCAAAAGCTAGTGTCTTTCTAACATATAAGCAAAAATCTAACTAAACCAATGCAAATTCCTTATCATAAACCCCAATCAAAATATCCATCAAAAACAACAAAAAGAAGAAAACTTTAATGCAATACACACAGGGGCGTAGCCAGGAATTTGTTTATGTGGGGGGCAATTTTTTTCTAAAGGACATCAACAAGTGCTGAAAAACATCACAATATATGTAACTTTGGTACTACTAGTGCATAATCTTAAAATGCGATGCAAGTGCAATTCTGTCACAACTTCAAGTCTGCTGAAAATATTAAAACATGACAGAAGTCATAAGAGTGCATAATATGTGTGCAGAATCTGTCAAAAGTGGTTTTGGTACTAGTAGAATGTGTGCATAAATTCGTTACATTAATTCTACCAGCAACCAAACTACCCTCGGTCCAAACTCACTCCTCAGCTAAACTACAACCCAAAATATATCCAAATTAACACATGTTTAAATATCAAACGTATAACAGTAAAAAAATATCACTAATAATAATCATCTCAAATAAGCAACTCCCTACCTACCTACCAATTAAGATTTAAGATCGACACAAATAAACCTAATCAAGAAAACAATCAATCAAAGTAACACTTATCATTACCTTTGGTGAAATAGCTGAATTAGCGGATGAACAATTATCAAAACGCTTTCTTGTTTTTCGTGGCTTTTTAGTGTGCTTTCTTCTTCAGAACTACAACAAGCTTTTCTAGTTTTCATATTGAATATGTAATACGGTGGGAGATAGATATAAAGGATTAAAGTTTAGAGTGTAGAGAGGTAGGAGGTACAGGCTATTGAGAAGATTTGACACTGTGTGTGTTTGAAAAAACCAAATATTCATGATACTCTCTGCAAATATTTACTTTAATGACAAAAGTAAAGATAGATTTGACATTACAATACTTTAATATTTTAACTAGTTTTAATGTCATCAACAAGTGCTAAAAAACATCACAATATATGTAACTTTGGTACTACTAGTGCATAATCTTAAAATGCAGTCGGCAAGTGCAATTCTGTCACAACTTCAAGTCTGCTGAAAATATTAAAACATGACAGAAGTCATAAGAGTGCATAATATGTGTGCAGAATCTGTCAAAAGCGGTTTTGGTACTAGTAGAATGTGTGCATAAATTCGTTACATTAATTCTACCAGCAACCAAACTCCCCTCGTTCCAAACTCACTCCTCAGCTAAACTACAACCCAAAATATATCCAAATTAACATAAGTTTAAATATCAAGCGTATAACAGTAAAAAAAATATCACTAATAATAATCATCTCAAATAAGCAACTCCCTACCTACTTACCAATTAAGATTGCGGAACGACACAAATAAACCTAATCAAGAAAACAATCAATCAAAGTAACACTTATCATTACCTTTGGTGAAATAGCTGAATCAGCGGATGAACAATTATCAAAACGCTTTCTTGTTTTTCGTGGCTTTTTAGTGTGCTTTCTTCTTCAGAACCGTAACAAGCTTTTCTAGTTTTCATATTGAATATGTAATACGGTGGGAGATAGATATAAAGGATTAAAGTTTAGAGTGTAGAGAGGTAGGAGGTACAGGCTATTGACAAGATTTGACACTGTGTGTGTTTGAAAAAACCAAATATTCATGATACTCTCTGCAAATATTTACTTTAATGACAAAAGTAAAGATAGATTTGACATTACAATACTTTAATATTTTAACTAGTTTTAATGTCGTTTATGCACGGGACTTAAACATAAAGGGGCAATTTCATATCTCCCCTTATTTTAGTTAGAAATTTCATAAATACCCAAACATGCATTAAAATCATTGTACATTATGCATTCAATACTTGCACTTTGGGTATATATGAAATTAATCATAAAAGTAGGGTGATATATGAAATTAATCCAAACATAAATGATAAATTTAAAAACAATAATGTTTATATATTTTACTATTATGTTATTTTTACTTTGCTCCATGTGAATTACTGTAAACTCATTTCAATTCTTATAATTCGAATTTCATACTCTTTATACTCTCAATATTTTTATTCGGATACTTATATATTAATTTTTAATCAACAAGCCAATTACATCAACCCGTGCGCATACACAATTTGAGCAGATAGTATAACGGATAATAATATTTGAATAATTATTTTTTGAAGTTAAGTATTGTCACAATTCATTATTTTGTAACGTTTAATATTTTTTTATAAAATTATATTAATTTTTTAATACTTAAATAGTTACACTACCCAGGCACAAATGAGTTTTACATAATGTTTTTCATTATGTGTTAATATCGATTGATATTTGTATAGATTTTTGTTACACAAAAGATTTGACTTTGTTTAACTGGAATTTTAGTTATCTTGTGGTCTTATTTGAAGATGCACTTTTTGACATGAATTCTAGTGGGCCCTAACCACTTTTTGACATGAATACCACTTAATAAATACAAAATGCGATTACATTTTAATAAATACAAAACGTTTTATTTAAGATACTTTGTGAAGTGTGTTTAATGACAAAAGTAAAGATCGATTTGACAATACAATAAAGTAATATTTTAATATATTGATTATATAATGTATAATATATGATGTATTGATTATTTTTGAAAGTGGTTGTATTGATTACATATACGGGTGTCAAGTGTGTTTAACGATGATATAAACCAGCGCTTCTTGAGCGGTTATGGCGAGGTTTAAGAATACATAATATTCATAAAAAACAGACCGATGACTTTAACAACTTGCGACCTCCGTTCTAGTAAAGTTGTTGGTCGTAATTTGAAAAATGACCCAACACAATAAATACAAAATTGATTGCTTAATTTAATAAAAAGAACCAGATAGGTACATACATAAGCAATCTAAAAAAGAAGCAGATAGCCCTTTTTACAATGTACGTGGCTTCATCCCCAAAGGTACACACCTAGCGAGGTTTGAAGCTAAAGCTTCTACACAAGCTCCAACGACTAATAACAATAGACTCCATTAATTTGATACACATTTAACCAATGAAAAAAGATATGTGATCAGAAGTCCTGTGATCTTTGGTTGTATGTGATATTGACATATTGCGGAAGGGGTTGATATCTCGCATTGTTGACAATAGAGCAGGAGATAGTGGGCTGGGGTTGTCTATTGGAAAGGATGACTAGAAGTTAACATATCCTTTTTTTGCTGGGTTGTTTTAAAACAATGTTTATTTAAAACAAGGTGATTTTGCTGTATAAGTTTATCATATCGTAATAAACATATATAAGCCCACAAGTCTCGGAATAAGCTGGAAAATTAGGGATTATGAAATATAAGCCAAAATCACATAAGCTCACAAAAAGCCGAAACAAACACCCCCTTTGGTATAATTTTCAGAGACATTAAGCTCATAAGCCACATATAAGCTTAAAAAAACACCCCCTTAAACCTAATCAAAGAAACAAGCAATCAAAGTAACACTTATCATTACCTTTGATAAGCAAGCTAATGAACAAATATGCAGAAATCTAACAAAAGCAAGCAACGTTGGCTAAATTCATTAACTTTACTCACATATTGATAAACTCAGATCAATATATCCATCAAAAACAACACAAAGCAGCAAACTTTATAAAAAGAGCGGCACAATCAGTCAATTCCTGTTTAGCACTGGATTGTTTATGAATCGGTTTGGATTATTGCAAGTTAGTTGTGTCTAAACTTAATTTTGAACATAGTTGCTAAACGAAATCATGCGGGTCATATTCAAGGCTCGAAATCGGTTTAGTACCCTACCTGCTAAACAATCTGATAGTAAGGAACGAAAACAGTTGATTGTGGCTTATTTTACGTGGCTTATGAGCTTATGTGATTTCGGCTTATATAACATAATCCTCAATTTTGTGGCTTATTTTGAGATTTATGTGCTTATATAAGATTGTTACTACCTCCGTCCCAAAATTATAGTCCCCGTTTGACTTTTTCGGTCAAGCTTTTACAACTTTGACCTTAAATATTTTTGTTTGTGTTATACAATAGTTGATGAAAATTATACCAATAAAAAATACATTTAAAACTCAACCCATTCATATATTTTGAATCAAGTGTTATATAACACAAACAAAATTACGTAAGGTCAAAGTTATAAAAGAAAGACCGAAAACGACCAAAGAGGACTATAATTTTGGGACGGAGGGAGTATATCACAACAATGTTATATAAGCCCATAAGTGTCAAAATAAGCCACAAAATTAAGGCTTATGTTATATAAGCCGAAACACAAATAAGCTCATAAGCCACATATATGCTTAAACAAACACCCCTTTAAACCTAATCAAAGTAAAACTTATAATTACCTTTGATAAGCAAGCTAATGAACAAATATGCATAAATCTAACAAAACAAATATGCAGAAATCTAACAAAAGCAAGCAACATTGGCTAAATTCATTAACTTTATTCACATGGTGATAAACACAGATCAATATATCCATCAAAAACAACACAAAGCAGCAAACTTTATACCAATATCAAGCAGAACAGAGCCTAGCTTTCATAGATGACACAATAACTCCACATTTTGTCAAAATCCTACACCAAAAGCTAGTGTCTTTCTAACATATAAGCAAAAATTTAACTAAACCAATGCAAATTCCTTATCATAAACCCCAATCAAAATATCCCTAAAAAACAACAAAAAGAAGAAAACTTTAATGCAATACACATAGGAGCGTAGCCAGGAATTTGTTTATGTAGGGGGGGGGGAAATTTTTTTCTAAAGGACATCAACAAGTGCTAAAAAACATCACAATGTATGTAACTTTGGTACTACTAGTGCATAATCTTAAAATGCGATGCAAGTGCAATTCTGTCACAACTTCAAGTCTGCTGAAAATATTAAAACATGACAGAAGTCATAAGAGTGCATAATATGTGTGCAGAATCTGTCAAAAGCGGTTTTGGTACTAGTAGAATGTGTGCATAAATTCGTTACATTAATTCTACCATCAACCAAACTACCATCGGTCCAAACTCACTCCTCAGCTAAACTACAACCCAAAATATATCCAAATTAACATAAGTTTAAATATCAAGCGTATAACAGTAAAAAAAATATCACTAATAATAATCATCTCAAATAAGCAACTCCCTACCTATTTACCAATTAAGATTTAAGATCGACACAAATAAACCTAATCAAGAAAACAATCAATCAAAGTAACACTTATCATTACCTTTGGTGAAATAGCTGAATCAGCGGATGAACAATTATCAAAACGCTTTCTTGTTTTTCGTGGCCTTTTTAGTGTGCTTTCTTCTTCAGAACCGTAACAAGCTTTTCTAGTTTTCCTATTGAATATGTAATACGGTGGGAGATAGATATAAAGGATTAAAGTTTAGAGTGTAGAGAGGTAGGAGGTACAGGCTATTGACAAGATTTGACACTGTGTGTTTGAAAAAACCAAATATTCACGATACTCTCTGCAAATATTTACTTTAATGACAAAAGTAAAGATAGATTTGACGTTACAATACTTTAATATTTTAACTAGTTTTAATGTCGTTTATGCACGGGACTTAAACATAAAGGGGCAATTTCATATCTCCCCTTATTTTAGTTAGAAATTTCATATATACCCAAACATGCATTAAAATCATTGTACATTATGCATTCAATACTTGCACTTTGGGTATATATGAAATTAATCATAAAAGTAGGGTGATATATGAAATTAATCCAAACATAAATGATAAATTTAAAAACAATAATGTTTATATATTTTACTATTATGTTATTTTTACTTTGCTCCATGTGAATTAATGTAAACTCATTTCAATTCTTATAATTCGAATTTCATACTCTTTATACTCTCAATATTTTTATTCGGATAGTTATATATTAATTTTTAATCAACAAGCCAATTACATCAACCCGTGCGCATACACAATTTGAGAAGATAGTATAACGGATAATAATATTTGAATAATTATTTTTTGAAGTTAAATATTGTCACAATTCATTATTTTGTAACGTTTAATATTTTTTTATAAAATTATATTAATTTTTTAATACTTAAATAGTTACACTACCCAGGCACAAATGAGTTTTACATAATGTTTTCCATTATGTGTTAATATCGATTGATATTTGTATAGATTTTTGTTACACAAAAGATTTGACTTTGTTTAACTGGAATTTTAGTTATCTTGAAGGCACTTTAGAGTTCACTTTCTTGACACTGGGCATAGAATGGGTTGCATACTTAGCACTAGGCATAGAACAAGGCATCACAACTTTATCTTTCTCACATAAGGATTTAGGACATGTTGCTCTTAAACATTCTAACAGCTCCTGAGATCGTTTGGCCTGAATGCAAGAAACCTAATTTCACTATCAAGTGGCTTGTTTATGAAGTCTTCTTCTACAATCTCACGGAGACATTCTAGACTATCCTTAAGGTGAGCGAAATAGTTATGAAACACAAGTTCATTATTTCTAAGATTAGGAGGAATGTATTTACTTGATCCACAGTATATTTAGAGTCTGCAGATGACTTTGATGCAACATTCTCATTAAAGACAAGTGGCATTTTCCATTTTACCTGACTCCTCAGATTCTCAATTTCCTTTTGTAAAGACGTTATTTTTTCGTTGTTCTTGTCACGAGTGACTTTCATTGAATCATATAACTCTTTAAAGTGTCGTTTAACTTTTTCATTTTCTTCTAGAAAACTCTCATTTTCCTTTTGTAAAACATTAACCAAGTTTTGAAGATGAAAAGTTTGAGAACACTGAGAATCTAAAGGAGGAGGCATTAGGGAGCCAGTCACATTGTTCTTTTCTCACTTTAATTGTGAAATTTGGGCTTTCAACTTTCTGATCGTGTTACAGTGAGCTTGAATCTGTTCGTCACGTTTGTTTATTTCAAAAAGTGCATCAAACTCTGGAACATTTGAGGATGTCTTGATGTTTGAGGTTTTAACATTTTCTTTGAGATGTTGATATTTTAGTTGCAAATCAAAATGTTCAACTTCTAGCTTAGAAAAGTGTTTTACCAAATTATCGTGATCATCCTGATCAATTTTCTCATTTAGTTATGAGTTTTTGTTTTCAAGCTCAATGACACGATCATGGGAAACTTTCAAAGCAACAGTTAATTCATGAAATTGAGAAGCAGTAATAGAATGCTTAGTAACAATATAAAACACATCTTGAGCCACACAACTTAATACTAAGTTCTCATTTAGGATATGCAGATTCTTCCTTTCAATTTCATTATATTTGAGTTCTCGTTCATAATTATTGACCTCAACTATCATTGAATCAAATTCCTTTTCTACTTCTTTAATGTCTGAGTCTATCCCCTTTTGAAGACTCTCAAATTGACCTTTTAATTGCTTAAAGAAAGGCATGACCTCAGTTAAATAACATTCTTTAGTTTGCTCAAAACCCCTTTCCCCTTCAGTTATCCCTGTAGGTGTGATTCTCTTCTTACATGTCTTCTCAAAATCAACGAATAGTTGATAAACAACATACAGGCTGATTAAGGTCTTGCTATTAGTGGAAATGGTTCTAGGAACTAAATGCATTGGTGTGTTCGGAGGATACACTGTAGCTGCAGGCACTTTCCTAAGGGGAGTGTTCGTTACAACAAGTACTTTTGCTTTTTGCCTATCCATGTCTTTCTTCCAAAAAATTTGTTCTAGGGTTAATTGAGTTTGAGGCTTAAACATGTTCAGGGAGATCCAATTTTTCTTAGTGTAATCATGGGGTTTGATCGTTATGTTCTTCTTTTTACACTCAGGATCTTTTAGCTTCTTATCCATTTTCTCCCTAGAGGCATCTTCTAATTTTCTATCCTCTTCAGTGGTTCCAATACATGATGGTGTTTGCCTAGGCTTGAGGATCTCATTACCATCATACACAATCTTATGGAAAGCTTTAGCCTTTTTACAGTACTCGGGATTCGGCTCTTCTATTAGGGGAATACTATGCTTATCGCTTAAGACTCTGTGCTTAGTGATCATGTGAGCAGTCTAAATGGTATTCCCTTGTACGTACAATTTATTTTCAAGCTTGTTTTTCAAAGTTTTAATATTGGAAAAGTCATTCAAAAGTTTTGGTTCCTTAGCAATAAATTCTTGTTTAAGCACTTTAACATTATCTTGGAGTTCTTGCTTTTGCTTAATAGTTTTAGAAAGCTTTTCTTGTAAGGAGTTTAACTCTTGTTTTAACACTTCTTCTCTAAAATTACTTTTTCTAATAATTGTACGCATTTGGTCATCCATTTCCTGCTCACGGGTAGTTAGCTCAAACTTAGCACGTTGTTCATAAATAGCAACTTGTTCTTTATAGGCATTCAGTTCAGAGAAAACAGAATCATCAGGGGCACATGCAGTGTATTCATAAAAAACACAGTCATCATTGACTGCAGAAGATGCATCACTTGGTACAATCTCACTTTCACTTTGTGTCACATATTGATCATATGGGACAATATTACTATTATCCTCATTATCAATATCTGATTCATAAGTTTCAAGAGATTGTACTTCGTTATGTATCTTTTGCTCATCCACCTCATCGTATAGTTTTAATACCTCTGAAATGATTGAATCTTTGGATGGACCGATCTGTTGTGGTGATGAGACCTTTGGAGAGACCATAGGTGAAATGCTAGCCATGAAGATTGTGCAGGCGTAGGTTCATCATCGACATCAGAGTCAAATGCATCACAGTCGGCAACTTGAAAGGCATTTTGATGATTGTGACCTATTTCCTGAATTGGCTGCTCATCCACATCAGCATCATAGGTTTTGGCATTTCCCTTAGCAAGAAACAACAGCTCTTCTTCATCCAAAACCGCTCCATCGTCACGAGCTTGTACCCAGTGACATCTTGTCCCTAAAATACTCGCATTTTGAGGCGTTTTGGAGATGTGCAGTTCCTCGCAATATGTCCTTCACCACCACAGTTGTAACACTTGATTGACTTTCATTGTCCTTGATTAACATTCCTTCCACGATTCTGATTACCCATATATCTACCACCACCGCCAGCATTCCCATATTCAGCTCCAACATTACCTTGCTCATTATGTGGAAGGTATGCATTTTGTCTTCCTTGCACATTTTGCACCACTACCTTTCCTTCTCTTATGGTAGCATGATTGTGGAGATTAGAAGCTGATCTGAGTTGATTGTTGGAAGGTGGGGTAAAGTTCAGATTTTGTTTAACCATTAGAGCCACTTGATGAGCAACTTGTTCCAAGAATGCATGCGAGGGTTGATACCCTGGATCACGAATGAGTTTGTGGTTACCGTTACCCATTGGTATGACTTGAGAAGCTTTTATGGTAATTCCTACATTGGTGTAAAAGGTGTTGAATCATTTGTGAACTTGCTTCTCCTGTTTAGATTTGAAATGTTCAAGAATCATTCGTTCAAACATAGCATGTCTCTCATTCTTAAGCAGGAATGCATACAATTGCTCATAGTTAGTGTTCCTCAAACCCTTAGTTAACTTGGTGAAGTGAAAAATTTGTGCCATTAGGGATTCATGTTGTTCACAAACTTTGAGTTTAGCTGAATATTTGGTATAGTCATTTTGATATTCCTCATGTCATTCACAAGCTTGTGGAACCTCACATAATATTCAGTGACACTTTCCCCTTGTTTCATCTTGAAGTGCTCAAAGTCATCTTAGAGTTGAGATTCTCTGTCTTTTTTAGTTAATTCAGAACCAGAGAGAAGCATATTGACATTGTCCCAAACTGCCTTAGCTTCAGTGTTGTGATTGATTAACTTGTAGATGTCTTTTGGAAGACCATGAAGTATAATGTTTGAAGCCACGATATCGCATCGTATCTCTTCTTCTCCTTATCACTGAGCTCATCATACGTCTTTGGTATGTCTAAACCTAAGATCACTGTACCATCCGCAACAGTTTCAAGTGTGTCTCGGTAGTTTCAATCGATAAGGTCCTTCATCAATTGATTTGAGAATGTTAACCCCATTTTCCTTTCCCAAACAATACAACCTAATTCGTTGAGTCCATGAGTCATAGTCGAGTTCATCAAGCATAGGTGGGCGAGTATCGATCCGGTGCTTGAGCGTCCTCAGCTCTGAAGAGATGATTGTAGGAACGTTGGTAGACATGATTACAGATTTCATGGGATTTTATAACTCTATGATTAAACCGGGAAATAGATTCTTTCACGGGATTTTACTCAAGAGAAAACCTTATTAGAAACAATAATCAACCAAGTCGCTATAAACCTTAAGGACAAGTCGCTAAGTAACAACTCGCTAAAAGCACAAGTCGCTGTGATACAAGTCGCTAGACACATGTCGCTAAAGTAACAACTCGCTAAGTAGACAAGTTAAGCTAAAGAACAACTCGCTAAGTGGGCAAGTCGCTAAAGAACAACTCACTAAATGGGCAATTAAGCTAAAGAACAACTCGCTAGTGACAGTCGGCCACTACTTTGTACTAATTGTCGCTTTGTCTCAAAAGACAAGTCGCTAGAGCACAAGTCGCTATACACAACAAAGTCAAGTCATTTGAAAATCGTAAAGACAAGTCGCTAGGCTGACAAGTCGCTAGCCGAAATAGTACAGCCACTACTTTGTACTATTTGTCGCTTTGTCTCAATAGACAAGTCGCTACCACTACAACTACAAGTCGCTGAATACTATAACTACAAGTCGCTACAAAGAACACAATTCTGAGACTCAAGTCGCTAGCTAGAAAATTTCAAACACAACACTTCTCAATCCAAAACTAACCCAACCACAGTGATTCAAGCTTTCCAAATCAAAACCCAAGCACATACAATGATTCTAAACACGAAAGTACAATCAAAATTCAAACTTTAACACAAGAAATGATCCAAATGATGCAAATACCACTAAACTTTTTCAAACCCAAAAACCATATAAAACCACTAGAAATCCAAGAACATGCAAGAGAGATAATCAAACCATGGCTCTTGATACCATTTGTAACATATTGGATTTCACAAACACATCAAACCATGATCATACTAGGCGTATACTTTGAGGTTTTAGAGAGAGAAAGTTTAGAAGTTTGGGAACTTAGTGAGAGAAAGTAAAAGTATTATTATGAGCTCCAACCCTCTACCTTGGGAGGTAGAGAGTATTTACAGTATCTTACATAAACGCCACCTACGGGCTGTGGATCAAGCATAAAGTGGGTAAAGACCTGTCCATCCTCCACGGTGTTACTAAAATAAATACTAACTAACATTAAATAAGTGTTAGGTCACTAGATTTACAACACAAGCTTAATAGAAAGATAGAGAGGCGATTGAACAATAAACCAAACACACACACACATTAAGACTATGACTGGTTATGCGTAAGTATGTGAAAGAAAGATAAATTGAACAACCAACCCTCAAGTGAGGGTTATTACATAGTATTTATAGGAGGGAAGCTAGCGCAACACTCCTAGTCCCTTCCTTTCTCCTATGGGCTTGGGCCTAAGCTCATGGGCCTTCTACATAATCTTAAGGCTAATGACAAACATAAATGCCATAATTGAGCTAACTATTACATATGAGTAACTAACACTTGAATAATGGTTTTGGAGTGATTCCAACAATCTCCCCCTCAAGTGTTGGTGATGAAAAACGGTGAAGGCGTTGATGTAATAGTAGCTTTGATGTCTTCTGGCATTCTTCTTTCTTGTGAGAAGAATTGCCTTGATTCGAACCATCTCCCCAGTGTAGCGAGATAGTTTTCTTTGAATAGTTATGCTTTGACGTCATCTTTAACTTTGTTCTTTGATCATTGTTCTTTGTGATGAAAGTGATAGTATGTTTTTATCTGCATCAAGTCGCCTCGGTCGGCTTCATGTCTCACGTCTTTCTCCAACATGCTCACACACTCTTTAACGTTGGATTACGGTAATGATGAAGTTCTTTAAGTCTTTAACTTTGTAGATTCTTTGATTTGGCGTAGAATCATTCGACTTTTATGTTGCTTTAAGATAGAACTTCTTTGATGATGTTGTTGGTGTGAACAAGTGGAGAATCGCGATCATTCCGCTCGAGCTTCCATAAGAAGTAAACATAAAAGCGGTTAGTAATAAGCGGATTCCGGCACTTACAAGTTTGAACTTCGAGAGTGTTAACGGCATAGTGTGAAAACACAACTCTAATTCTTACAAAGGCCGTTCCTGAATCGGAGCCCCACAAGTGAGATAACACGATGTACCAAAGTATACCTACGATTGGATGAGTCGCGAGGTATAACGAAGTATCACCTCACGTAGACCGTTGAGACCACTAAGCGCAATCCACGGGGAGTTGCGAAGCGACCTCTGTCGGGGCGTTTGATGTTGACCACGGCGGGAGTTTCCATTCAATCACTGAGAATCACAAATGTGAACCTCTCATAAATTTTCTCGACAGATAGCTAAGATCTGTGAAGGACTCGATAATGTACCACCGAAATTCTTATTGTTGAATGTCAAGTGATGAAATGTCAAGTGTACCTAAGAGATCTTTTGATGAATCTCGTGGCTCTAGACTCAATAGTGCATTTTGGTTTTCTGAGCGGAGACTAGGGAGAGGGTCTCCTTCTTCAATACCCGCAATCTCTAAGAGAAAGCCGATAGTTTACGTAGGGTTCCCTGTGAGAATGAAACAAGCTTCAGTTGAGAGAAACTTGAGTGGTTAAGAAGGTTTAGTGCATGCGTCCTTGGGTCCATGACGACTTTTAATCTTCAATACCGGTGTCATCTAGTGACAACCAATAGCATTTGAATTGAACCCGATTATGCGCCCTAAGTTGAATAATCTGGAGGGCTATTTCTTTTCACCCTTTTCTTTACATTTGTTTTTAATTCTTCAACTCCTTCTTTCTCCGATTCTCATTTTCTCCTTTTTATAATCATACCTAAGGACTTCTAAATACTAACTATTTGTGGTGTCCTTGGGTAGATCCCTCTGGCTCTGGCGGATCATAGGACGGTTATTCCTAACCTTAGTCACCTTATAACTCCATGACTAACCTATGTTGCCATAAAACCATTTACTTGAAAAATCTCGCTCAGTGTTTATGAATAAAAACATTTTTGAACCACTGTTGAGATGAGATTTTGCATAAATACTCCCCCTCCACATGTGCTTAAGAGTTTTAACGGTTAAATGCACAGTGAGGAAAAAGCGCGCACATTTTGAATTGATCAACTCAAGATAGACATTCCCCCGCGAGACACGGTTACGTGGCATAGTTAAAGAGTTGCATTGTCAACTTTTAGGTGACAACTAGCTCTAATAACTACCTTGAAGGTGTAGACAATCCTCGAAGGTTGTCAAACCCGTCAGAGTTCATGTCTACCAAGAGTTTCTCGAATGGTACATTCTACTCAGACAAGTCCTTTGCGAGACACGATTACATCACTAGCGAACTAGCTTGAAATTATTACCCGTCCCGGACAAGTCTTTTCGAGTTACTAGCAATTAAGAGCTCGTTAATTCATGGGTTAAAGTCTTTTTACACGAGAGTTCATATAGCAAAACACAAAATATTTCTTATCACGTATTTTTCTCCCCCTCAAAAATGGCATATAAAATGTTATTTTTGAAAAGTTGAGAATAAATATGACCATTTCGAGTGTTGCGGGAAGAATGACCACTATGAACAATTTGTGAACAAAGTTTTAAGTCAAGTACTCCCCCTCAACGAGTGATATAAACGGTTGAGATTTTGAAAATCATAAGGGAAAGTACTTGTAATTTTGAGCAAAACCTTGAAAAATGAAAGGTTTGATAGGTTTTACTCAAAAGTAAGAAGCTTTAGCTTCTTTTATAAGGATTGTGGCCTTGGCGTACCACGGGTCCTTTATTTACAAGTACGGGTTATACAATCGTAATATGTGCACAAGCCATTGACATAATAAATCATACATCCAAATTTTAAATGAAAGAAGCAGTTCAAGGGTACGGTAGTCCGGAGATGTCGCCAGAGTGTGAATCGGGCGTTGAAAGCGATGATGTTTCTCCGGTCGACCACCAACATAGCTTTCCAATCTTACGGCGATCCCTTCTATACAACCGTTCATCAATCATTGTGATGATCCTCTTCACATCCCTTCGATCCTGAGAATTTCATCGCTTAGGAGACCCAATCTTCTGATGTATATCCTTCAACCGATAAGCCAATCCGTCCCTAACCAACTTCAAAGTATGATCTCCAAATTTGTGAAGATAACTACATGCCATCAAGCAATTTCTTTGAAGTTCACTGCGGTAAACGACGCCGAATGGTTTGCTGATGAGTGTAAATTGTGAAAGCTGGTTGATGTCAGGAAGATCAAGCTGCGGTGGAGTGAAGTTCACATGGGTCCGATAAGATTCAAGCTTGGAGATCTTCTACACGTTCTTTGATAACTATCGTCTAATGAAGATGAGCACCGACTTGATGAATTCACGTTGTACTTCAATGGAGAATTGTCTCATACGACCCTGTACTTTGGCAAGGTACATATCTTCGATGTCGTTGATAGACAAATTCTCAAAGTCAGCTTCAGAGAATGCATAATCCCTTTCGTCTTGTCTCTTGACCACAATATTCTTGAGATACGTGTAGTCCCATTTGGACGAAAGATCAACGTGTTTGATAGAAACGATGTTTTTAGTCTTGAACAACGCATGTTGAGACTTCGGACTGGCGCTTCGTAGTAGATTCTTGGCGTTCGGCCAATGATGAATCCGTACATTGCATCTCGGTCGTATGCTTCCACTTTGTTGGAGAACAAGTGATTAGCTCTTTCCTCGATAGCTATGCAGTTTAAGTATTCTTTGGGAATGGAAGTGTCAAGGATGTAGCGTATTTCCTTGAACCATCGCCACCGTGTAGAAGAAATTCCATGTCTTTGTTGAAGAAGTGTCGGAATGGAATTCTAGGCTCATTTGGTTGGCCAATTGTTGGTAGTGGTTTAGACCGGTCGGTGTAATATGGAGGGTTGTCCCGCTTCGTAAAGTCGATGTTTGCTTCCGGGTTGAGCCAATCCATGTTATTAGACATAGCGCGAGCAATGTTATCAAGGTGATATTCGACCTCGATGGCACTTTCTGAGCTATCTTTTAACAGTTGAAAAGCTTCATTCTTGATTCGCTTCAACTCGGATTTCGTCATCTTCTTTACTCGGAATTTTTCTTGCAATATCTTTGCATGCTCCAAAGTAGTACCGTCTACCAGTTCTTGACCTTCTTCAGGGTAGGGAGTGGAATTGACAAGTGTAGAAAACCATTCAAATTCCTCTGTTTTATCTTCATCTAGCCGGGATAAGGCGCCTTGAGCCTTCTTCTTCTTTTTCTTTGGCCTAGATGAGGATTCCGGTTTCTGTACTTTGTCGGGTGAGGCGGGTTGTTGTTGGGGCTCATGGTATTCTTCATCGTCACCACCTGTATACTCAAAGTGATCACCGGTTTTCAGTCGAGGTGATAAATCGAGAATCTGAGGTTTATCGTAGAAGAGCGGGAGGAGATCTTTGTTGAGCTGGAGTCCTTTGTGGTGGAGGCGGCATTGAGTCTTGAATCGAATATGATTCACGGACTTCTTTGTGCGTTTAGGCTCTTTATCCTTATCTTGATCTTTGTCTTCATCATCTCTTGAGCGCTTAGGCCTTATAGCCTCTTCTCTGAATGATGACTTGAGTTGGTATTCCAGCAATGCTTCAAACAATTTAGTTTCATGGGAGGCAAACATTGCGAGGCGTGTTGACATTCGCTACCATCCGGTTTACTAATTCATCATCCGAGAAGATTGTAGTTTCAACTGGATTGATGCTCAAATTCATCGGAGTTGATTTCATGGCTTGTTTGGCTAAATGTAAGAGATTCGGATAAAGTTATGCGGTATACATCTCCTTTGTCGGTTTGAATGACCTCCATTAAGAACTTGTGAGTGTATCCTTTTATCATCTCGTCCATGCTCCCTTGACGATCATCCTTCATAAGATTACGTACATACTCCCTTTCAACTTTCATCTTGTCATTCTCATCATGAAGATACGTTATCGATCGTGAGGAAAGTCAACTTTCGTAGAGAATATCTTTCTTTCGACTCGTTTGCGGCTTTAACGATCGATTCTTAGATTGAGAGATCCAAGATGGAGTTGGCTTCTTCACTGATTTGGATGATGATTTGGTTGATTTCGTTGATGGTGGTGGTGAAGAATGAGAAGGCGAATCGATGATGAAGAGACATGAGGAGACTCTGGATCCTTTAGAGGTTGAAGGTTTTCTCCTCTGATTTAGCAGGGCTGTCTAGCAGAAACTTATCATAATCAGTGTCATCTCGGACTTATCTTTCTCTTCAGACTTTTTTGTCTCAGTCTTTTCTTTGTCACCCTCATATTTCTCGGACTTTTCTTTAACAGGTTCCACAGATTCATGCTTAATAGTTTCTTCCACGGGCTTTTGTTGTTGCTCCAAAGTGGTGGCACCAGATCCCTTATCGGGTTGATTAACCGCATCAGGACCTGGTGAAGGTTGAGCTGTACCACTTGACCCTCCGGGGCCACCCATTTGTTCTTTTGCAAATTCTATTGCCACGTGTTGGAGTCTAAGGAATTTGAACTTCTTCCTTAGAGGTGAACAAAAAAACCGGTTAACCGAACCGTAGCCGAAAAGAAACCGGAAAACCCAACCGGTCAAAACCGGTTTTGACCAAAACCGGTTCGGTTTTTATCCAAACCGGCGGTTTGGAACCGGTTTGAGTTTTGGAAAAACCGGTTTGGAGACCGGTTTTATAAACCGAATAACCAAACGGTTCGGTTAACCGGTTTGGAACCGGTTTTTATGGTCTAGCGGGTTTTTGGGATTTTTGAAATTTAAACTTTTGAATTTGAATTTTGAAAGAGGGGAGGATATTATTTATTTTGTTTCCAAAATTACCATTTTGCCATACAAATGTTAGTATAAATAGATGTGTTATGTATTTGGTTAATTACCACTTTCAAGCAATCAAAAACACTCCAAAAAAATCAAAACCGAAACTATTTCACTAAACACTAATGGAAAGTTCAAACAACACCACCAACACGAAAGCTGGTTCAACAAGTGCGTGACGGTTCGGTCGATTTTACCGTGTGACCGTGTAAAAGATCCATGGGAACACTTTGACTACGTCCTAATGTCGGACGGTAAGAAAAAGGCTCGATGCAAATATTGCTTGAGTATATTGTCTGCCGGTTCCAACTCGACGTTGAGGGCTCACATCAAACAAAAGTATTGCAGGGCACTCAAATCGGTTCCGGAGGCCGGTCAATCGTCTATAGCTCGAGACGGGACTATTTTTGCATACGATCATGATTTACTCCGTGAAAAACTGGCCGGTTTGGTGATTCAACGTGGTTTGCTGTTCAACCACTATGACAACGGCGGCGAGGTGTACGAGAATTATATGCAACCGCAATACAATCATGTAAGTCGTTATGACTCTTAAAGCGATGCTATGAGAATGTGGAAAACGGCTAAGCAAGATTTAAAAATAATTTTTTAAATATGGATGCTTGTGTTAATTTAACAACCGATGTTTGGGCGGCTCCTCATAATTTGCCATTTTCGTACCTTTGTGTTACCGCACATTGGGTTGATCCCGAAAGTTGGCAAATGATGAAGCGAGTTGTAGCATTTGAAAACTTTCCGGTTCCTCACTCCGGAGAAGCTTTATACAATTTGTTGAGAAAAGTGTTTCATAAGTTTAACTTGACGGAAAAAAATTTTTCAATAACGTTGGATAATGCAAGTAACAACACAAATGCAATGGGTCGACTAAAAATGGAATATGAGCCACCTTGCAATGGCGAATTTTTTCATAGTCGATGTTTTGCACACATCATTAACTTGCAAGCGGGATTAAAAGATCCGCATTTGAGTGAAGTGAAAGAAGATTTTAAAAGAATGTTAGTTGATGTTTTTTAAAAGGGTAATAAAAGATATAATGCATACATTCGGATGTGTGAAACTGCGGGAAACATTGGTTACAACCTTGTTGGGATATTGAAACACGGTGGAACTCCACTTATCTTATGTTCATAAGTGGCTTAAGACAAAAGGTGACCTTGCAATATTTTCATGACGAGAAATTGTCGGGGAGGGGTAGGTGTGCTCCATTTAGTCAAGATAATTGGGATACTATTGAAAAAATAACCCGACTACTTGAAGTTTTTTACAATGCAACCAAAAATTGTCGGGGTTTATTATCCGACGGCTCATTTGGTACTCGAGCAACTATTCTTGATGTCTTCACAAATCGCCGCATTTGAATTTAATGGTGGTGTTTATACTAGCATGGTTTCCGGAATGAAAGAAAAGCTGTTGAAATATTTTGAAACTTTGCCACCGTTAATTACTTGTGCGGCCGCATTAAATCCGTGTTATAATGTAAATGGGGTGGAGGTTCTTATTGACTCGATTGCGACTGATTTGGGTTGTTTAAGCGTCAAACCCGAACTATGCTAATGATGCAAAAGAGTCATTTGGCCATTCTTTTAAAAGTTTGTGGCAATATTATTTTGAAAAATATGTCAACCCACCTCCTACTGTCACGGAGTCTTCTTCATCATCATCAAAGGGTTTTAGAGGGAATCCGATACTTGCTTTGCATAAAAGATAAGAGATAATCCCAACAAACGGATAAGAAATGATGGTTTAGCGAACAGTGAATATGAAAGATATATCACAACCGATTTTATCTCACATATTTCGGCCGAACAAGTTGAAAACTTTGATGTGTTGGCGTTTTGGAAAGCAAAGGAAACAATGTTTCCCGTTCTATCCCGAATGGCTCGTGATTTACTAAGTGTACAAGCTACTTGGTAGCTTCGAATCCGCTTTTCAACAAGTGGAAGGGTTTTATCAAATCGAGAAACAGGACTCACACCGGCTTCTTTGGAGATGTGTATGGGTTTGAAAGATCATTTGGACGCAATGAAGCGAGTGCAAGATAAAAGCGATCTTGAAAATGTCGGAGACTTCGAAGGGGAGGTCTACGTGGAAGAGGCACAAGCGGATGAAATCGAGATGCTTTCCGATGAAGAACTAAGACAAGATGCAGCTGCTCAAGATGCTAGAGGATCCGATGACGACTATTAGGACTTTTATGCTTACGTATTATGTTTTAAGTTTATGTATTTCCTTTGATGTATTTTCTTTAAGGTTATGTATTTCCTTTCGTTTATGTATTTCGGCGTTATAAATAAAAGTTGAAGTTTATTCAAAGTATAAGTTTGTTAAATGTTGAAAGAAAAAAATCCGGTTAACCGGTTAAAACCGGTTAACTATTTCCAAAATTTGAATTTTCTAATAGGCGGCAAAAACATTTTCAAAATAAAACCGGTTAACGGGTTAAAACCGGTTAAACCGGTTACCTTTTTAAAAATTAATTTTGCAAAAGGAGGAATTTTTGAATTCAAAAATTTAAAATCTCAACCGGTTAACGGTCAAAAACCGTTATGAACCGGTCCAAAACCGGTTTAACCGGTCAAACCGGTCGAAATATTCAAATTTTAAAATTTCAATTTTTGTATTTTTTTGAGCGGGAAGGCGGGTAAACTTTCAAAATTTGAATTTTTTTATATTTACATGTTTGCCATTGTAAGACTAGTATAAATAGATAAAATGTGTTTTTATTTCTTTGAAACTTTTATACTTACATTTTTATATTTACATTTTTAGTATGGCTGATGCTGATCCTGCACCACCTCCGCCACCCCCGCCACCGGTGATTGTTCGTATTTTACCGCTAAACCGTGCACCAAATGTTTGGGCTCACTACAACTACGTCCAAATGTCGGATGGCACGCTAAAGGCTCAATGTAAGTATTGTTTTTGTTTATTCAAACCCACTTCCAACCTGCCGTTGAGGGCTCACACACAGAAGTATTGCCGCCAAGCACTGCGGTTGATGCGATTCGAGACCGCATGAGTCGGCGTTGAGTAATGTGTTATTATGTTATTATGTGTTATATTTAAGTTTATGTGTAATGTGTGATGTATCATGTATTATCCGTTTTATTAAATAAAAGTTCTAGTTTATTAATACACGAAACAATAAAAGTTATAGTTTATTAATACACGAAACAAGAAAGCGATTACAAACGGAAAGCGGAAAAACTAAACCGGCCAAAACCGGTTAACCGGTCTAGACTGGTTCCAAACCGAGCCCAAACCGGTTTGGACCGGTTGGGTTTTTCGGATGCACTAGGTTGAAACCGGACGGTTAACCGGCCCGACCGGTTTTTTTGGACGTTGACCAAAACCGGTTCGGTTTTGACCGGATCAAAAACCGAACCGGTTAACCACTTTGTGCGCCACTATTCTTCCTGTATGAAGTATCCAGTTTCTCTTCTTCTTCATCTGAGCTTTCTTCATAAGGCACAAGTACAGGAGTCTTCCCTTTTTCCTTTGTCGGTGGTGGACTTGGAGGTTTAGGCTGAAGGAGGTGTTTTCTTGATTCGAGTAGAAAGTCTCTTCATCTGATTTTGTACCCTCCGAGTCCTCGTCCATTAGCTTTCTCTGCGGTTCGGGCTTAGACGGGAATAGGAACAGCTTCCTTGGCGGGAACTGTCCCCTTTCGTGGAGGATTCCCCCGGGAAACATCCTCGACTCGGTGCTCGCAGACACTTCCAGCACTTCCTCTTCCGGTTCTCCTAGTAGGTGTTCCAGAAGGCTTTTCATCGAGATGACCAACTTTGCCTTCTCGTACCGCTACTTGATACCTTTTGTATGTTTCAAGCTTTTTGATTTCATTTGTCGAAGGTGATCAGCAGACGGCACCTGTTTCTTTGTTGACGATTCCTTGATTCCGACGATAGGGTAGGCTCGGTCAACATATCGTGATTATCTGGGTCATTGAGCCTCTGTGGAATATCGAGATGAAGTCCAAGTGCTCTCTGGATCAACAATTTCGTGTATCCGACATAGGGAATCTTTGAGCCAAGTTTCTTGTGAAATGACATCATGTCTTCCCATAGCAGTGCTTCAATTTCGATGTCCTTTTGTTGATTAATGACGAGAAGATTTGTAGTTCCATGAGCTTGGGATGCTCATAACCACTATCACGACCCGAGACCGATTTGGTAATGATGATGTAGAGGGTTCTCCACGGTTGAGGAATGTTCTTAAGCTCTACATGAGAGTGCTTAGTGATTATTCCTGAAGCTTCATCATAGCCAATATCAATCGGAATTTAAGCTGTCTCTTCATAGGTGTGGCATAGAAGTCGGTTGGCTCGATTTCGGGAATTAGAAGAACGCCCGTAGATCGCTTGTGTGATGGTGATTTGTTTGTGATTGAGCGTCACTGTCACCGCACTTTGACCTTTGATCCTTTGCATTGAATTCTAGAATTGTTGTATGTAGATTTCGATCGTAGCGAGTGTGAGAGCATGTTACAGTACGGATGATTCCTAAGAATATCCACAGTAATCAAGCAAGAAGATTATGAGCATGTGAGGGTTTCAAAGTCAACTCAGAGATTGTTCTTTACAATCTTTCTTGGATAGCCATTAGGGAAGATATCGGCAATTGTGAGAACCTCTGATGCATCCACATTCATTTGATCGACCATGTCGCGATCACGAAATAACATTAGCCAAAAGAACCAACATATCGAAAGACATAATGTTAGTCAACAGAAGGTTTTATTGTCTAATTATTGAATGTACAGTGTTAAAGATTGTTACTGAGTCCTAAGTCACTTGTTTGTCCAATAGTCCAATGACGTCGTGAAATGTTTAGTGAGTTAGTTAACTTTAAGTTTTAAAGTTTATGTTATCACTTATAGTTCACAACATATCAAGCGTTTAAGTATATTAGTGACATTATTGGATTCGTGACGTTATGATTTATTTATTTACAAGTTTGCACGCGTAATAATTCAAAAGCGAAGGTTTGATCAAGGCTTATGCGTAGGAATAGTAGCTTATGCGTAAACAAGATAAGTATACGCGTAGAGGTAAGCTTACGCGTAGGATCTGACTTACGGCGTAAGAAATATTACGCGTAAGAACAGGAGAACCTTATGCGTAAAACTTAAGCGTAGGCGTATATAAACCTTACGCGTAAGGATTACTCGTAAGAGTAAACCTTACGCGTAGAGTCACTGTTTACGCATATCCTTCACAGGATACGCGTAGTCCCATTGTAGAACCTTACGCGTAATAGTTACGCGTAAAATTTCTCTTACGCATAACTTTCTACGCTTAAGGTGATCCTTATGCGTAGAGTAACAAAGACCTTGGTTACGAGTTTTATGCGTAGCAAGCATGAAATAAAATCATCATATCATCAATCTTAACATGTATAGTCATTTAAAAACAGATCATAGCATGAAACTCATTCAAACAGTTAGGCGTAGAAAACCTTACGCGTAGCCAAAAACCCTAAAGTTCAAAATTTACGCGTATGACATCTAGCCATAGGATATGCACCAAAGTGTTTCTGGTAAGTCTAAGATGTTGTGAGAGTCTATTAACCAAGTTTTAACATCCAATTAGTGGTGAATCAAAAATACCCAAACTCAAGAACTTTAAACCTTAATTCCTAATTCTGACATAATTAGTGTTTCTGGGTAGTTATAGGGCACGGATATCATCAATTCAACATGATATTAACCTCACAAAGCAATATTTTGACCAAAACCTTCACATTTGAAAATACCCAAAACCACGCATAAACCCTAATTTCACAAATCATTCAATTCGTGATTCTGGGTGAGTTTTTATGATTAAAATGGTATCATTTATGTATTAGAAACGTTTTGACACTATCCTTTCAACCATAAACACACAATCTTGATCATGTGTTCATACGCATACGCGTAGAACACAAAAACAAGATTATACAACGTTTCGACCGTTGGATTCATGTAAAAATCAAAACCAATGTTTAAAAACACGTTAAGATTATGAAACAACTTACAAAATGATGATCCAAAACACAGACTTCTTGAACGAATTATATGCGTAGGATATGTTGGTTAGGAGTAATAAATGTGATGAAAAGGTTAGGTGGGTGTTTTTATTAAAAATAACTTTAAGCTTTTGGCAGTTTTGGTCCCTCCACCTTTTCCTTTTTCATCCAAAGCCATTTAACTTCCATTATGGTTACCAAACAAAGATTTTAAGAAATAACTTTGACGACACTCCCCCTTGACTTAAGAAAATAATGAAAGGTTATAATTTTAGATCGAGGAGTGTCGGTTTAACCGAAAAGTTTACCACCATTGATACAAGAAACAACGAATAGAGTAACATGCAAGTACACGATGTTTTGAAGCAGTTAAAATTTATTTTCTCCCCTCAACACTTGATCGGAAAAATCTGAATTTTAAAGATTATAGTGTTGATGGAAGAAATGTACTTGCAATGTTGAAAGAAAATAGATAGAAGAATATTTTTGTTGTTTTATCAGATTTTATATTTTTGTATTTTGTTTTTAAAAAATATTTACAAAAGAGATTTTGGTGTTTGTGAGGTTTTAAGACTATTTTAGGAGTTCATCCAATTCCTCTTGAGTCAAACACCTCATACCAATCCGGTGGACCAACTCATTAAACCTAGCGGGAGGCAAGGCTTTGGTGAGAAGATCGCCAATTGGTATTACGTACCCACAAAATATAATTCAACGGTACCTGCTCCACGTGATCCTTGATGAAATGATATCAAGATCGATGTGCTTTGATTTCGAAGTGTTGAACTGAGTTGCACGAGATCGCAATGGCACTCGATTGTCGCAGATACATCGGGATTCGTCAAATACGTAACCATAGTCTTTGAGTTGTGTTCTCATCCAAACGACTTGAGCATAACACGCCGACATGGCTACATATTCTGCCGGTTGAGGATGCGATGTACAATCCTGCTTCTTCGATTGCCATGACACCGGTTTATCACCAAGAAATTGTAAAGCTCCTGAAGTACTTTTCCGTGAATCTAGGCATCCTGCGTGGTCGCGTCGAAAAAGAGATTAGTTCAAAACCGAATCCTTCGGATACCGGATCCCCAAATTAATGGTTCCCTTGATGTATCGGAGGATTCTTTTAGCCTCAGAGAGGTGGGTTTCAGTTGGTCGCGACCGATAACGAGAGCAAAGATATACGGCAAAGATAATATCAGTGCGCTAGTGTTAGATACATGAGAGACCCAATAATACTACGGTATTTTGTAGGGTCCACCAATTTCCCATGTAAATCAGCGTCTAGCTTCTTGGTATGAGCCATTTGTGTGGCATAGGTGTCCTGAGTGTTTGCATTCCAAATTTGTGTAACAATTCAAGGGCATATTTGGAGTGACTCAAGAAAATACCACGGGGTGATTGATGAACTTGTAGTCCTAGAAAGAGCGTAAGTTCACCCATCATGGACATTTCAAAATGTTTCTTCATTAGTTTTGCAAAGCGATTGAGTACTTTTTATGTGTTGACCCAAAATGATGTCATCCACGTAAATTTGAACAATTAAAATATGTTCCCGTGATATTGTATGAAAAGAGTTGGGTCGACTGAACCTTTGGTAAAATTATTGGCAATTAGGAAAGATGATAACTTATCGTACCATGCCCGAGGAGCTTGTTTGAGACCATACAAAGCTTTGTTCAGTTTGTAGACATGGTTCGGGAACGCGGGATCAACGAATCCTTACGGTTGGGTGACATAAACCTGTTTCTTTAAGTTGCCCATTGAAAAGCGGTTTTGGCGTCCATCGAAAGACCGTTATATTCATATGAGCCGGACGCGAGAAATATCCGAGCGACCTCAAGGCGAGCAAGCGGAGCAAAAGATTCTTCAAAGTCAATACCCTCTTCCGGCGATAACCCTTAGCCACCGAGGCGTGACTTGTTTCGATAACGTTTCCTTCAAAGATCCAATTTGTTTTCCAAATCCATTTGAGACCAATGGACGTAGACCCTGTTGGTCTTTCAACCGTTCCCATACTTCAAGGCGTTTGAATTGGTTGAGTTCTTCTTGCATGGATTCGATCCAGTTGTCTTTTGTCATTGTGTCTTTGATGTTTTAGGTTGATTGGGACGGTGAGTGCATAAATGCAATGTTCACCATCTGAGTGAAGACGTTGTCTTGTAACGGCTGGTTGATTCGGGTTGCCAATAATGTTTTCCCGAGGATGGTCTTTTGTCCATCTATGTGTGGAGGGTTGATGTTGGTATACATTGTGCAGATTCTGAGGATTCAAATGGCTTGTTAAAGATTCTGCGACATCAAAAGTGCAGCGATCTCATTAGCAAAGCGGGTTAAAGAACGCATTTGGATCAAAATCTGCGGTGGGAGTACTTCATTCAGAACATCATCGGCCGGTTCATCATTGTTGGAAGCGGTTTGTTCAACTGTTGTGTTGGAGTCAACTGGTGGTGCTTCTTCAACCATAGTTGTAGTAGCGGTGTATCGGGTATAAGAGTATTATCGGGTTGAAGCAGCGGATACACACGAATACGTTCATCAATATCGTCACTAAGCAAATGGAGCAAATAGCCTTTCCATTTGTTGACGAGTGAGCCGAGGGCGTGTTTGGTGATGATGGGGTTTGGGGAAGTTTAAGCGGTTGTGACCGGGTTCTAAGTGTTATACTCGAAGCCATTTCCGTAAGTTCATCAAAATGAGCATGAATCGTTTCCATAACCTCCTTTGTTCGACGATTCCAGATTCGGAAACCTTTAGAATTATCACAATATCCTATAAAGACTCTAATGTCAGCTTTGGATTTGAGCTTTCCAAAGTCATCACGATCATTATTTGGATAGCAAAGAGATCCAAATACATGAAAGTGTTTGAGATTCGGTTTTATATTGTGGACAAGCTCAAAAGGTGTTTTGTTGTGGCGTTTTGTAATCATAGAAGCGGTTTTGAGTATAGCATGCAAGAGATACACTTTTGTTGGAATCACTCCTAAACAGTATTTCAAGTATTTATATTTCATATGTAATAGGTAGCTTTATTATGGCCTTTATGTTTGTTTAAGGTCAAGCTTATGTAGAAGGCCCATAAGCTTAGGCCCAAGCCCAATAAGGAATAGGGAAGGAGAGGGAGTGTTGCCCTAGCTCCTTGCCTATATAAACCATGTAATAACCTTCATTTGAAGGTTGGTTGTTCTCTTTTCTATTTCACTCTTTCCTTTAACCTTTCTCTCTATATTTCGTGTGTTTGGATAAGGGTTCAACCGACCTCTTCTTCTCTATCTCTTCTCTTGATTCTTGTGTTGTAAAACTAGTGACCTAACAGTGGTATCAATCGCCAAATAGTTGGGTGAACTCGTTTTGTTTTTTTGAAGTTTTATGGTATACGCGTAAGGTTTCGGTACTCAATCTTTCATACGCTTAAAGCTTTCAATTTTACATGTTACAATCCAAGATTCTTGTACTTTCAAGGTTATTAAGTGTTAAAGTTTAAGTTTTTGGCAAAATGTTTGAAACTTTATGCGTGAATATCAGTTTTTAAGCTTGTTTTTGAAGCGTGTGTATCATCCTACATAAGCTGTTTTAGAGGCTTTGGTCCATCAAGTTCCACACTTTTGTGTCTTTTGGTGTTATTGAAGCTATTTCATCACACAAAAACTGGTTTAGAAACATATTTGGGCAAAATCACTTTTATGAGTACACCTACGCGTATGAAAACCCTATTTCTACGCGTAAGTGTTTCCTTGGTTTGATATTCATTTTCGTGGTTTATTCCGTGTTTTCTTACTTGGATAAGTCTGAAAATATGTCGACTTTGGATATCTTTTGCACTGTGATAGTGTAAAAGATCATTTGGGAAAAAACCCTAAAATTACGCATAAGCATAAGCTTACGCGTAGAAATTCTACGCATAAGATTCCCTTTACGCGTAAACTTAGTTCTACGCATAAGGTAATCCTACGCCTAACTTTTGTCTACGCATAACTTTAGATTTTTTCCTGCTTACGCGTAAGCTAAAAACTACGCGTAACTTGTACTGTTTACGCGTAACTTTGGTAATTTCTACGCATAAGTGTTATATTGCTCTCACGTGATTTCTACGCCTAAGGATACTTCATCAACAAAGGTTCATTCGACTACAAAGATCCACTTAACAACACAAGTTATCACAACTTTTTGGCGGGAAAAGTTGAGTAAAATTTAATTTTTCAAGGAGACTAAACGTTCAATTTTTACGCGAGATTCAAATTTTGGTTTAGCTGTGAAAATTTTGGTCAAAAATTCAAATTTTTGGGCCTAAATTCAAATTTTTCGAGTCAAATTTGGCGTCAAAATTGTCATTACTCAAATTTTTCCTACATTCTTAGAATTGGATTTTATAGTGAATTTCAAATTTTGAGAGTCAAAAATTTTTCAAAATTATTTTTGGAGGGAAATTGAAATTTACTATATCGACCTTCACTGTGCTATATCGACTTCGCACCTTTTCTTCTCTTTGACTCTTATGCAGGGGAGTGTAATGGATTCTGATCATAAAGATCCATTTGTGGCATTGCAAGAATGATTCATGGCTATATCTCGGCATTCAAGCGTCGGACAACATCTATTTCCCAATATCCCTGATGCGTACAAGGTGTAAGAGTTCTTGTACATGAAAGGAATGCTCAAATGGACGTTGAGAATGTTGTGAGTCTGCATCGTATGCGACAATGAGGTTGTAGCATTGGAAAGCGAGCATGACAAAGCAGATCACGGAGAAGATATCATACTTAACTACGACAGAGCCTAAGCGTGACGATGAACAAATGGTTGAGGAAGATATCTTACCCACCTATGACACCGACAAGCAGATGGTCGAGGTACAATCTCGTTGATCATATTACGCTTTGCAAATGCGATACAACAAAGCTGAGCAACCTGAATTCATAATGAAGGAGAGGTTGACCAAGTATGTTGCACAATGTCCGAACATAACTTTCTCATGTCGAGCCCTTACTTGTCAACAATTCAACGAAACGTCAAATCAAACTCTTGAATCGAAAACATTCTTCTCAAAAGACCATTGCTTTCGGTTTCATAAAGATTTTTCAAAACTAGAGGCACATTGCATCTCTCTTGAACTTAAACTACAAAACAAATCTTTTCTTGAGAACACAATGGTCAGTCTTCAAATGAACAAAGTAATCGTGTGGATACATTACTAAAAAAAAATGAGCATTTAAAGGCTCAAATTCAAGCAAAGGGGCTTGCACATGTTGCTTTACAAAACAAACTGAGAAGATTAACCGACAAGAGTGTGGATACTTATTTTGCAAAACCAACAACCTTGGGG
Organism: Chrysanthemum makinoi; assembly: GCA_910596185.1. Classification (NCBI taxonomy): domain Eukaryota; kingdom Viridiplantae; phylum Streptophyta; class Magnoliopsida; order Asterales; family Asteraceae; genus Chrysanthemum; species Chrysanthemum makinoi. The sequence continues at coordinate 53,362,222 of OU343220.1, forward strand.
AAATCGTCTCTAAAACCAATCAGAAAACAATCGGTTGTCGGACATCCAACCGCTTTTAAATCTGAGCGTTCAAAATCGTCAAAACCACGGTTTCCCTCCCAAGTTGTTGAGAATAATCATTTGATAATACCTGTCACTCCACATTCCTGGCCTAAGAATAATCCTTCGTTTTACGTTATACTGTTTTCATTAAACCTCAACTTGTGGTGCTCTGGCAAATCTAGGATTAGTTCGAACAATGTGTCTAAATTGAGCATTAAAAGTAAAGATTCATATGATTCACATGACACGCACAAGCGTGATCTAGAAAAGGCTAGGACAAGGGCACTTCTTCATAAGGATGGAATCTTAGGTTCACGACCTAGTGTATCACCTTCGAGTGTATTACTGAACACTACCTGTAGTAGCAAACCAAAACCTAAGTTAACTCAACAAACGGTTAGAAATAAACCCGTTGATCTAAATGTAAAGAGAAACCTAATAGGTGGATCCGTATAGGGCTTGAGACTCTTCCCCAAAAGAAGTTTCCACATCCCTTAGATCTAACCTTATATGGATACCAACGGGTAGAGTTTTCAAAACTGGCGGTCTTAGGTGGATTCCTACAGGCAAGATACTAAGTAGTTGCACCAAAACAAGTGTGATACCCTCTACATCCATCCGTGAGGCAGCAAAGGAAATCATCAAAATAGCATGTTCGGGTGTCAAGAAGATAATTGACACTACATCTTTATGCCTCTAACACACGGAACCCAGTTACACTTGGGGATCCATATCTTTCTCTTCCTTGCCCCCCCCTTCTATCTTTCTATGGGTACAATGACTATGGCTCTTATTGCAATACTGACATAGGACCCGTTTCTCACCGTCATAAATATCATGATCCATCAGCTGTTCCACCATTGTACTTAATCGTCATAAATTGGAAACATTGCTTGCTCCTCACGGTTAAAGATTCGTCAAAAGTCGTGCTTGGATGTATCGAATGTTTCCATTTGCACAACCGATAATACTCTAATTTCAGATACACCTGAATCTACAACAACAACCGAATCTTCTTTAACGGAAGATCAAAGCTTCCAACAACAATGACACGGTGATGATCAACATAATGAGCAGAGATGTTTTATCGGTGATTGACTCTCTCGAAATATTTTTGGTACTTCACACTTGTTAGATCAATTGGACATACATGGTTTCGCTGTTTCCTTATACATGGTTTATTTGTCTTCAATTCATCATCAACTTACGTGGTGTATGATTCTGAATCATTGAAAACATCGAGGGAGAGAGTGTGTAGGTGGTCATTGCTTCCTTGTTCTTCTACATGCTTCTTTGCGAAAACCCAATGCCTTCTTGAATTTATTCAATTAGAGGGAAGAAATAAGACGATATGTGGCTCAAACGTCTCACTTTGGTGTTATCGTCTCAATTTCACGAGTGATCTTGAAGTTACTCAAATACGTGAGAAGATCTTGGCGATTTACGGCACGTTACCCTCGAAGCGGATCTTCCGCATTAGTCGATTTTCTTTGTGTGGTTTCTTGCTCATCTACAAATTCCGGCGCATCTTTGAAACCTTCAAAAGTTAGAGGAAATGTAGACTTCACCAAAGTTTCAAATCTGCTAAAGGCGGTTGTCGGTTTGGAAGCGATTAAGAAACTTCATCAATATCTGTTTATATTCACAATGGCTTATGAGTATAACAGCTTAGAACCCGGTCACAACCGCTTAAACTTCCCTCAAACCCCATCATCACCAAGAAAGCCCTCGCCTAACTCGTCAACAAATGGAAAGGTTATTTGCTCCTCGTTCGTGGCGATATTGATGAACGTGCTCGGTGTATCCGCTATTTCTGCACAACCCGATAATATTCCTATACCGATACACACTGCTACAACAACTCTGTTGAAGATGCACCTACACCGTTGACTCCAACACACAGATTGAACACACGCTTCCAACAATGATGAACCGGTGATGATATTCAATGAAATACCCCCACTGCAGATTTTGATCCAAATGCGTTCTTCAACCCGTTTGCTAATGAGACTGCTGCACCGGATGTCGCGGAATCTTCAACAAACCATTTGAATCCTCAGAATCGCACAATGTATACCAACATCAACCCTCCACACATAGATGGACGAAAGACCATCCTCAGGAAAACATTATTGGCAACCCGAATCAACCGATCGTTCACGAGACAACGTCTTCACACAGACGGTGAACATTGCATTTATGCACTCACTGTCTGCCAATCTGAACCTAAAACATCAAAGACGCAATGACAAAAGACAACTGGATTGAATCCATGCAAGAAGAACTTAACCAATTCAAACGTCTTGAAGTATGGGAATCGGTTGAAAGACCAACAGGAGTCTACGTCATTGGTCTAAAATGGATTTGAAAAAACAAATTGGATCTTTGAAGGGAGCGTCATCGAAACAAGTCACGTCGGTGGCTAAGGGTTATCGTCGGGAAGAGGATTAGACTTTGAAGAATCTTTTGCTCGGTTGCTCGTCTTGAGGTCGTTCGGATATTTCTAGCGTTCGCATCTCATATGAATATAACGGTCTATCAGATGGATGTCAAAACTGCGTTTCTCAATTGACAACTTAAAGAAAGCGGTTTATGTCACCAACCGGATGGATTCGTTGATCACGAGTTCGAACCATGTTTACAAACTGAACAAAGCTCTTTATGGTCTCAAACAAGCCCCTCGGGCATGGTACGATAAGCTATCATCCTTCCTCATTGCCAATAATTTCACCAAAGGTTCGGTTGACCCAACTCTTTTTATACAATATCACGGGGCACACATCTTAATTGTTCAAATTTACGTGGATGACATCATTTTTGGGTCTACACATAAAAAGTTTTCAATCGCTTTTGCAAAACTCATGAAGAAAAATTTTGAAATGTCCATGATGGGTGAACTTACATTCTTTCTCGGACTGCAAGTTCATCAATCACCCGTGGTATTTTCTTGAGTCAGTCCAAATATGCCCTTGAATTGTTAAACAAATTTGGAATGAAAACATGTAACACCTATGCCACACCAATGGCTCATACCAAGAAGCTAGACGCCTGATTTACATGAGAAATTGGTGGACCCTACAAAATACCGTAGTATTATTGGGTCTCTTATGTATCTAACAACTAGCGGACTGATATTGTCTTTGCCGTTTATCTATGCTCCCGTTATCGGTCGCGACCAACTGAAACCCACCTCTCTGAGGCTAAAAGAATCCTCCGATACATAAAGGGAACCATTAAATTGGGGATCTGGTATCCGAAGGATTCCGGTTTTGAACTAATCGCTTTTTCAGACGCTGACCACGCAGGATGCTTAGACTCACGGAAGAGTACTTTAGGAGCTTTACAATTTCTTGGTGATAAACCGTGTCATGGCAATCGAAGAAGCGAGGATTGTACATCGTTGTCATCAACCGGCGAATATGTAGCCATGTCCGCATGTTGTGCTCAAGTCATATGGATGAGAACACAACTCAAAGACTATGGTTACGTATTTGATAGAATCCCGATGTATTGCGACAATCGGAGTGCAATTGCAATCTCGTGCAACTCGTTCGGCACTCGAAATCAAAGCACATCGATCTCGATATCATTTCATCAAGGATCACGTGAGAACGGTCGTTGAATTATATTTTGTGGAGTCTTGAATACCAATTGGCGATCTTCTCACCAAAGCCTTGCCTCCGCTAGGTTTAATGAGTTGGTCCACCGGATTGGTATGAGGTGTTTGACTCAAGAGGAATTGGATGATCTCCTAAAACAGTCTTAAAAACCAGTCAAACACCAAATTCTCTTTTGTAAATAATTTTTCAAAAACAAAATACAAAATTATAAATCCTGATAAAAACAACAAAAATATTCTCCTAATCTACATTTCTTTCAACATTGCAAGTACATTTCTTCCGTCAACACTTTAATCTTTCAAAATTCAGTATTTTTCCGATCAAGTGTTGAGGGAGAGAAAATAATCTTTAAGCGCTTCAAAACATCATTGTACTTGCATGTTATCATATCTCGGTTGATTTTTTACAAATGGTGGTACATTTTCCGGTTCAAAGACACTCCTCGGACTTAAATTAATAACCTTTCATTATTTTTCTCAAGTCGAGGGGGAGTGTCGTCAAGCTTCTTTCCTAAAATCTTCGTTTGGTAACCAAAATGGAAGTTAAATGGCTTGGTTTAAAAAAAAAGGAAAAGGTGAAGGGACCAAAACTGTCAAAAGGTTAAACTCACTTTTGATAAAACACCCCCTCCCACCTACTTTCACTTCTCATTAAATGTAAAATACCTAAAACCATCCTACGCTTAAAACTTCACTCAAGAAAACCGGGTTTTTGATCTCCATCTTGTAAGTGTTTTTGTGATCACAACATGTTTTTATCATAAGGTTTTGAATTTCATGAAAATCCTACGGCTAAAACGTTTTCTAAGCGTGATTAGGTGTTCTTTGCTTATGCGTAAGAACACACAATCAACATGTGTGTGTTTGTGGTGTAATGGTTTGCGTCAAAACGTTCAAAATACATCAATGATACAATTTTTACCATCAAAATCCACCCAGAAACACGAATTGATGATTCTTGAAAATTAGGGTTTATGAGTCGAATTGGGTATTTTCGTATGTGAAGTGTTTTGGTCAAAAAGATTGTTGTGTTATGCTCTTGTATTATTGAATTGATAATTTCCAAGGTCTATAACCACCCAGAAACACGAATTGGTTAACAATTTGAAATTAGGGTTTAAGGTTCTTAAGATTGGGTATTTTTGATTCACTGCAAATTAATTGTTAAAACTTGGTCATTATGCTCTCACAACATCTAAGATAAACCAGAAAAACTTTGGTGCATATTCCATGGCTAGATCTCATACGCGTAGATTTAGGGTTTAGTCTACGCGTATGCAGTTCTAGCATGCTTTTAACTGTCCAAATGTGTTTTGATCTGTCATAATATGAATGTTATGTGTTTAACATTGATGATATGATGCTTTATTTCAGGCTTGCAACACTAAATATTCAGAATCAAGGTTAATATTCGCCTACGCATAAGGATCACCTTACGCGTAGCTTGTTATGCGTAAGATTAGTCTTACGCTTAGCTTCTACGCATAAGGTTCTACATATGGGACTACTGGCGTATCTGTGAAGGATATGCGTGCAATGACCTCTACGCATAAGGTCAACTCTTACGAGTAGCCTTACGCGTAAGGTTAATATATGCCTACGCATAAGATTTACGCATAAGGTCCTCTTTTTCCTACGCGTAACACTTCTTACGCGTAAGTTAAGACCCTACGCGTAAGTTTACGCCTACGCATATATCATTCCTGTCTACGCATAACTTTACCAATCCTACGCATAAGCCGTGATCATACCTTCGTTATGAATTGTTTCGTGTACAAACTTGTAAATAAACTAATCATATCATCACGAATCCTAAAATGTCACTAATAAACTGAAATCGTTTGATATGTTGTGAACAATAAGTGATAAAATAAACTTTAAAACTTAAAGTTAACTAACTCACGAAACATTTCACGGCGTCATTGGACTATTGAATATACAAGTGACTTAGGACTCGTAACAATCATTAACACTGTACATTCAATAACTAGACAATAAGACCTTCCGTTGACTAACATTATGTCTTTCGATATGTTGGTTCTTTTGGCTAATGTTATTTGATCACGACATGGTGAACAAATGAATATGGATGCACCTGAAGTTCTCTCCATTGTTGATATCTATCCTCATGGCTATCCAATGAAGATAGGAAAGAATAATCTCCGTGTTGACTTTAACAACCTCACTTGCTCTGAATCTTCGTGTTTAATTGCTATTGACATTCTGAGGACTCATCCGTATGAGAACATGCTTTCACACTCTGCAAGCTGTTCACGAGATCTACATCCAACATTACGGAACTCTATGGAAAGGGTCAAAGGACAAGCTGCTGTGACGGTGACTCACGAATCACAAACAAGTCACCATTACACCTGCGGACTTAAGGGCATTCTCCTAATTCACGATGTCGATCCAACCAAACTATATGCCACACCTGGTGAAGAGCTCACTCTCCAATTCTTAATCAATATCGGTTATGACGAGGCTACGGGAGTAATCACCAAGCATTCTCACGTAGAGCTTAAGAGTATTCCTCAACCACGGAGAACTCTCTACATGATCATCACCAAGTCTGTTTCGTCGTGGCGGCTATGAGCACCCTAAGCTCATGGAACTGCAAATATTCTCGGCATTGGTCAACAAGAAACACATCGCTATCGAAGCTCTGATTTGGATGACATGATGTCATTTCTCAACAAACTTGGCTCAAAGATTCCCTACATCGGATATACTAAATTGTTGATCCAGAGAGCACTTGGACTTCATCCCGACATTCCCAAGAGGCTCAATGACCCCGACAATCACGACATGTTGACGGAACCCATTCTATCTGTTAGAATCAAGGAAGCGTCTACAAAGAAACAAGGTGCTATCTTTGCCGATTTCCTTCTAAGCGAAGATGTCGAAAGCTCGAAGCGTACAAAAGGTATGCAGGCGGTCAGACAAGGCAAAGTTGGTCATCTCGGACGAAAAATCTTCGGAACACCTGTAAGGAGAACCAAAAGAGGAAGTGCGGAAGTACGGCAATCGTGAGTCAAAGGAAGTTCCCCCAGAGGAACCCTCCTTCAAAGAGGATTGTTCCATCTAAGGAAGCTGCTCCCATCCCGATTCCCAAACCCGAACCGCAAAGAAAGCTTGTGGGCCGAAAGCTCGATGAATGCTGACACGGATGAAGAGATTACCTTCTCTGAATCGCAGCGTATCCCTCCTCCAGCACTAAATCTACAAGTCCAATAGCGAACATGGAAAAGGAAAGACTCACATGCGTGAGTCTCATGATGAAAGCTCAAGAAGAAGAAGAGCAAGCGGATCAATCCTACAGGGAAGAAGTTTAAATTAGTTAGACAAATTCAAAAGGCTGAAGAATTTGCAAAAGATCAAATGGGTGGCCCCGGCGGATCAAGTGGTGTTGTCCACTCTTCACCAGTCTGATGCGGTTAATCAACCCGATAAGGGATCCGGTGCCACCACTCTTGTGCAACAACAAACGCTTGTGAAGGAGTCTATTGATCTTAACATTGAGGAACGAGAAAAGAATAAGACTGAGAAAGAGAAAGCGATGAAGAAGCTAAGGAGCAGACGGAAGAAAAGGCTAAAAGCGGACATGATGGCGAAGAAGATTATGATGACTTTCTTCTCAGCAGTCCAACTCGTTCCAAGGAGGATACTTCCGCACCTCCAAAGGACCCCGAATCTCCTCATGTCCCTCCTCATCGATTCTTCATCTCACTCATCACCACCACCATCAAAAGATCAACAAAATCATCATCCAAATCTGTGAAGAAACCACCTCGATCTTGGATTTCTCAAGCTCATCAACGAATTCACAAAGCATCAAACAAGTCGAAAGAAAAAGCGTGCTCTACAAAAGCTAAATTTCTTTCTTGATCACATACGACATATGTATGACGAGCATGAAAAGATGGAGAAAGAAAGGGAATTTGTTCAGAAGTTCATGAAGAGTCATCGTAAAGAGGAACTGAGCGAAATGATCGAAGGTTACACTAACAAGTACCTTCAGGATATCGTTCCTAAAGTCCTAAAGGCTGGAAAAGGCGACAAAGAAGAGATCATACTCACAAGTTTCTTCTCGACCGTCCCGGTGTGACTAGAGAAATATTTTCCGGACAACTCACCCCTAACATCGTAGCATTGGTTAAAAATACAATGGCCAAAGAAGGCGATCTCTCTGAATGCGAGTTAATCGCTAAACTTGTGATACAAATGTCAAAGCGATCCTGGAAGCGTTTACCGGATGAAGCTAAATTTTTCGAAAATCTACTTGATTTTCAACTCGGATCATCATGCAAGGAGTCAGCCGATCAACCCAAACGACCAAGAGATGACGATTATAAGGATAAGGATTACGCACCTAAGCGTCGAAGCGATGCGGTAAATCTACCTCTATGCCACCTCCTCCACCACGAACTTCTTCTCAACAAAAGTCTCTTCCACCTCGGTCTTCTCTTGATAAACTCTGGGGCGATTCCGAGTTACCACCCCGACTCATAAAGCGGTGATTACTTTGAGTATACGGGTGGTGGCGATGAAGAGGTCCTTGAGCCCCGACAACAACCCACCTCACCCAAACAAGTGCAGAAACCGGTATCATCATCAAGGCCTTCCAAAAGAAGAAGAAGGCGACTTCGGCTGAGTTGTCTCATGGCTAGATGACGATAAAACCGAAGAGTTTGAATGGTTCTCCACACTTGTCAATCAAACTCCCTACCCCGATGAAGGTCAAGAATTGGTAGACGGTTCTACATTGGAGCACGCAAAACTTTTGCAAGAAAAGTTCCATGTGAAGAAAATGACGAAATCTGAATTGAAGCGAATCAAGAATGAAGCATTTCAACTTCTTAAAGACTGACTCAAAGCCGCCGAGGTCGAATATCATCTTGAGAACATCGACCGAGCTATGTCTAACGACATGGATTGGCTCAATCCGGAAGCAAACATTGACTTCACACAAAGGGACAACCCTCCATACTACACCGATTGGACCAAACCCTACCGACCATTGGCCAAACAGACGAACCACGGATTCCCTTCCGATACTTCTTTAACAGAGACCCGGATTTTCTCTTACACGGTAGCGATGGTTCGCGAAAATACGCTACATCATTGACTCTTCCATTCCCATTGGCTATTTACTCAAAGCGCATAGCTATCGAGGCGTGCAAATCACTTGTTTTTCGACAACGTGCAAGCATCGACCAAGATGCATTGTATGGGATTCATCATTGGCACGAGCGCGAAGAATCTACTACTGAAGTGCACGGTTCGAAGTCTCAACATGCGGTGTATAGTTCTAAGGACATCGTGGCCATCAAACACATTGATCTCAAGTCTAAGTGGGACTATTCATTCTTAAAGAATATCATAGTCAAACGACAAGATGAACAGGACTATGGATTCTCCGAGGGTGACTTTGAGAACTTGTCCCTCAACGACATCGAAGACATGTACCTTGCCAAGGTGCAGGTGCGTATGAGACAATTCTCGACTGAAGTTCAACGTGAATTTATCAAGTCGGTTCTCATCTTCATTAGACGCATTGTGATCAAAGAACGTGTTGAAGATATCCAGATGGTTGTTGAATCTTATCAGACGCGTGTCAACCTCACTCCTCCAATGCTTACTCTTCCCGATCTCAATCGGCTACCTCAATATACGCTCATCAGCAAACCTTTCGGAGTTGTTTACCGCAGTGAACTTCAAAGAAACCGCTTAATGGCGTGTAGTGATCTTCAGAAATTCGGGGATCATACTTTGAAGTTGGTTAGGGACGGATTAGCATACAGGTTGAAGGATATACGCTGAAAGTTGGGTCTCGTAGCTGGAATTCTCGGAAAGGAGGGATGTGAGAAGGATCATCACCATGATTGATGAGCGGTTGTTGAAGGGATCGATTCAGGGCGATTGGAGAGCTATGTTGGTGGTCGACCGGGAGAAACATCACCGGCTTTCAAGCGCCTGCGCGCACTCACAGGAACATCACTACACTTCCCGGTACCCCTTGAATTGTTTCCTTCATAATTTTGGATGTATGATTATATATGTCTATGGCTTGTGCACACATAACGATTGTACAACCCGTAATGGTCAAGAAAGGACCCGTGGTAGTGCGCCTGCCACAATCCTTTGAAAAGAAGCGAAAGCTTCTTACTTTTGAGTAAAACCTATCAAACCTTTCATTTTTCAAGGTTTTGCTCAAAAGAACAAGTACTTCCCTTAAGACTTTCAAAACCTCAACCGTTTATATCACTTGTTGAGGGGAGTATTTGAAACTTTGTTCACAAATTGTTCACAGTGGTCATTCTTCCCGCAACACTCAAAATGGTCATATTTATTCTCAAAGGTTTCAAAAATAACACTTTAATATGCCATTTTTGAGGGGAGAAAATTGTGTGATAAGAAATATGTTGTACAAAATGCAAATGAATCTGTGTACCTCGAACTTAACCAACGAATTGACGATACTTAAGCTGTTAGTAACTTCGAAAATACTTGTCTGGGACGGATAATAATTTCAAGCTAGTTCACTAGTGATGTAAACGTGTCTCATGAGGACTTGTGCGAGTAGAATGTACCATTCGAGAAACTTTTGATAGACATGAACTCTGGCGGGTTTGACAACCTTCCAAGGTTTGTCTACACCTTCAAGGTAGTTATTAGAGCTAGTTGTCACCTAAAAGCTGACAATGTAACTCGTTAACTATGCAACGTAACCGTGTCTCGCGGGGGATTGTCTATCTTGATGGATCAATTCAAAAGTGCGCGCTCTTTCCTCCTTTGTGCATTTAACCATTAAAACTATTAAGCACATGTGGAGGGGAGTATTTATGCAAAACATCATCTCTCACAATGGTTCAAACATGTTTTTCATTAACAAACCCTTTGAGAGACATTTTTTCATAGAGTGGTTTTAATGGCAAACATAGGTTAGTCATGGAGTTATAAGGTGACTAAGGTTAGGAATAACCGTCCTATGATCCGCCAGAGCGGAGGGATCTACCCAAGGACACTACAAATAGTTAGTATTTAGAAGTCCTTAGGTATGATTGTAAAAAGGAGAAAATGAGAATCGGAGAAAGAAGGAGTTGAAGAATTAAAAGAAATGCAAAGAAAAGGGTGAAAAGAAATAGCCCTCCAGATTATTCAACTTAGGCGGACACGGGTTCAATTCATATGCTCTTGGTTGTCACTTAGTGACGCCGGTATTGAAGATTAAAAGTCGTCATGGACCCAGTGGCGCATGCACTAAACCTTCTTATCCACTCAAGTTTCTCTCAAACGAAGCTTGTTTCATTCTCACAGGGAACCCTACGTAAACTATCGGCTTTCTCCTAGAGATTGCCGGTATTGAAGAAGGAGACCCTCTCCCTAGTCTCCGCTCAGGAAAACCAAAGCACTATTGAGTCTAGAGCCACGAGATTCATCAAAAGATCTCTTAGGAACACTTGACATTTAATCACTTGATGATCAACTAATAAGATCATCAGTGGTTCATATCGAGTCCTTCACGGATCTTAGCAATGTCGAGAACATTTATGAGAGGTTCACATCTGTGATCCTCAATGATTGAATGGAAACTCCCTGCCGGGGTCAACATCAAACCACTGTCGGAGGTCATTTCGGTAACTCCCGTGGATTACGCGGAGTGTGTCTCAAAGCGGTCTGATCGTGAGGTGATGCTTGGTGTACCTCAATGACTCATCTGAACGTAGATGTACCCGTACATCGCGTTATCTCACTTGTGGGACTCCAGGTTCAGACGGCCTTTGTAAGAATTAGAGTTGTGTCCTCACACTATCTTTGTTGACACTCTCGAAGTTCAAACTTGTAAGTGCCGGAAACCGCTTATTACTAACCGTTTGAAATGTTTTCTTCTTATGGAAGCTCCGGGGCGGGATGATCGTCTTGATTCTTCTCATGCTCACGCCAACATCATCACTAATGGAAGTTCTATTCAAAAGCAACACAACCGTCCGAATGATTCTTCGTCAAACCAAAGAATCTACAAAGTTAAAGACTTAAAGAACTTCATCGGTATTGAATTCCAACGTCAAAGAGCGTGTAAGCATGTTGAAGAATGGCGTGAGAACCTGGAGCAACGAAGCGGACACGAGGCGGACCGATGCGAACAACAACATACTATCACTTTCACCACAAAGAACAATGATCAAAGAACAAAGTTAAAGATGACGCGTCAAAGCATAAGCTGTTCAAAGATAACTATCTCTACACCGGGAGATTGTTCGAATCAAGGCAATTCTTCTCACAAGAAAGAAGAATGTTAGAAGACGTCACTACTACTATTACATCAACGCCTTCACCGTTTTCATTCATATATACTTGAGGGGGAGATTGTTGGAATCACTCCTAAACAGTATTTCAAGTATTTATATTTCATATGTAATAGGTAGCTTTATTATGGCCTTTATGTTTGTTTAAGGTCAAGCTTATGTAGAAGGCCCATAAGCTTGACCTAAGCCCAATAAGGAATAGGGAAGGAGAGGGAGTGTTGCCCTAGCTCCTTGCCTATATAAACCATGTAATAACCTTTATTTGAAGGTTGGTTGTTCTCTTTTCTATTTCACTCTTTCCTTTAACCTTTCTCTCTATATTTCGTGTGTTTGGATAAGGGTTCAACCGACCTCTTCTTCTCTATCTCTTCTCTTGATGCTTGTGTTGTAAAACTAGTGACCTAACACTTGCCCATAAGTAATCTGGAAGTTTAGCATTGATTAACATTGTTCTTGCAGCTTCCACTAACGTTCGGTTTCGTCTTTTGAAAACTCCGTTTTGTTTGTATGCGTGCAATAGATGTCGATCTGAATTCCCACTTTCTCATAAAATTCATGAAGATTTTGGTTAACAAATTCAGTGCCTCAATGCTGTTTACGATTTGTCGAGCGGTGTTTAAGTATGAACTTGTATTTTCTTGAGAAAGGTGATGATCATCTGTGGAGCTTGATCTTTGCTTTGAAGAAAGTAGACCCAAGTCCAGAGTGAATAGTCATCAACAATTACTAAGATGTAGCGTTTGCCATTGATCGTTTACATGCGCATCGGGCCACACAAATCCATGTGAAGAAGATGAAGCACATCTTTGAGAGCGTGTTCCACCTTTGAAGGAAAATGAGCACGAGTGCTTTTGCCTTGTTCACAAGATGAGCAAAGGTGATCTTTAGAATAACGAAATCGTGGGAGTCCTTCAACTAGTTTGTGTCGAGCAAGGTTGGTGATGGTTTGAAAGTTTAGATGTGAGAGACAGCGGTGCCATAGCCAGGATTTTGTTGATGTTGCCTTTGAAAGTAAGCAAATGGGAGAAGAAGCAACCATGTCTTTCATAGAGATAGTGTAAAGACTGGAATTACGCGAGCCAGACATAAGGTCGTTTCCTTGTAGATCACGAATGAAACAAGTTTTCTCCTGAAAAGCCACTTCCAAATCTCCATCACGGTGAACTCATGAAAGCAGTTGTAGACCGGGCCTTCCACATAATAAACCACCGCTAATTTTGATGTTCCGTTGATATAGTCTCCGTAGCCCATGATAGGCTGCGAAGTGATCATTCCGAACTGGCGGTGCCAATGAACTTTGCAATAAAGTTTGATAACAGTTTAAGGTTGCCTGTCATGTGTCGGGAACATCCGCTATCAACAATCTAGAGAATGATTTGTATCACTGCATTACACACGAGGCGACCACGGATGGAATAGAAGTAGATGTGGAACCGAAATGTTAGAAGGTTAGGAGCGGTTATAGTAGATATACACACATCAATAGCTTTAGGTATCCATTTAAATCCTAGCGTGTTATATATCCATTTCCGCCATCTCCAACTAGTATTTGCTTTAGTCTTAGTGAATGCACTAGGTGTTATTACATTCCTAGGAGGTGGCTGGAGCTACTGAGGCAGAAAGCGTTTCTTAGAATCTAAAGAGGCGGTCTACCAAGCCTGGACTTAGAAAGATTAGTGGGCCTATAGGTATTCCGGTTCTTAGGATTCCTTAAGCGAGAGATGATAGCTTTAGCAACACATTTATCATGACAATCAGAATTCATACTTTTCGACAAATAACACAAGGTGCATCGGTGACTATCGAAAGTGCTTAAAGGTTTAGCATTAGTTACATCACTATTTCTATTACATGTGCGGGGCGCAATATCTATAGTGGAAGCAGCGTGAGTCTTATTCATAGTCCTAGGGTGTTCTTCTACTTTAGCATTCTTTATTGATCTTTTCTTACAACTTCCTATTCTTCGATGTAGTGCTCTTAGGCCGTGAAGTGCGGACGTTTGGAAAAGACGCAACTATTCTGTTTGAGTAGAATGAAGCACGTTAGCAACTTGTGATTTGGCAGTAGTGATTCTAGGTTCACGATTACTAAGTGTTACTGGGGCTATTCTCTTAATCACGGTAGGCGGAAGTTGTTCATACTTTCCTAACATTTCTCTTAACTTGAAGATAGTGTGAATCAGATCTTGATTTTCGGACCGAATATTTCCAGCAAAATGCATAACTTCTTTAGTGTGTGCAAGATAATGATCAAGTTCATTTGATGCTTCATCACGAGTCTTTTTGAGTAAATCAAATATGACACCATATTCCTTTTTAACTTTTACAAGTTCTTGTTCATATTTTGAGATTTGACACTTAAAAGACACGTTTTGATCATCCAGTTGCTCAATTTTTGGATCAGAAGTTTTGTTCATACTTTCCTAACATTTCTCTTAACTTGAAGATAGTGTGAATCAGATCTTGATTTTCAGACCGAATATTTCCAGCAAAATGCATAACTTCTTTAGTGTGTGCAAGATAATGATCAAGTTCATTTGATGCTTCATCACGAGTCTTTTTGAGTAAATCAAATATGACACCATATTCCTTTTTAACTTTTACAAGTTCTTGTTCATATTTTGAGATTTGACACTTAAAAGACACGTTTTGATCATCCAGTTGCTCAATTATTGGATCAGAAGTTTTGTCCGCATAGGCGATTTTGTGTTGAAAAGCAAGTTGTTGATCGTGAATATCTTTTTGACACCAATTAAGACGGCGTATTGCATTTGAAAGTTCGTTTGACAATCGTTTGTTTTCAACTTTTAAGGACTCGATCTGAAGCACATTATCAGTGTTCTCAACATTTACCACGGAATCAACGATATCAGAGATATAATCAAATGCATATGACAAAGAATTCAATAGCACACCATTATGGACATCAGCACAAATGACATCTTCGAAGAGTCGATCAACATCTTTTCTTAATAGTTTCTTTTTACGTTTAGTATTTGAAATAGATGTTTCTTTTCTCAAACGACCTTCATCAATTCAAGTTCCTTATGAAAGTCCCTTTCCCAAGACAATGCACAACTTTTCAAATTTTTAACATTTGGTAAAAGATTTTTCCGAAAAATGTCTCTTTGTTCTCGCGCCAGAGGCGATTGAAAATGTTGAACTTTGATTTTCGAATGATATTCTATCTCATGTTGTAAAGTTTTGAGGTCAGCCATGAAAAGGTCAAAATATCTAAGAATTTTGCGATTTTAAGGTTTTGAGTTTACTTCAGCGATGGAAGGTAAAGGACCATAAGTTTGTGCATAATCACTGGTTTGGGATTGTCATTAGAAGACTCGGGCGTTTTATGATAATCCTTGGTGTGTTAGAAGAATCCATTGGTGTGACGAAAATGACCGCTTTTGAATAGTTAAAAGGTTTGTTGTAAACAACTTTTTCTAATTTTGATCGACTCTCGTCTTCTGCATCTAATTCCTCTTGTCGATGATATTCAACAACATTCATAGCAGAATTATCAATTTTATATTCTGCACTGGAATCAGCGAGATTCGGTCCATATCCTTTTGGTCCATATCCTTTTGGAAAGCTTAGGTTTGTAATCAGCGAGATTCGGTCCATATCCTTTTGGATTGGGTTTTAAAGTAAACTTTTCAATAGCTGTGACCGACTCGCCATTTTTGTAAACCACAGTTTTAAACTCTTTAAGTTTGTTTTACAAGACGATGATTTCGTCAAGATGATCATCTATTCGTTTCGTTGAATGCTTTTTGTATGCAGAGAACTGTTTTTGACAAGTTAACAACTCAGCCTTAGCTTTTTGATTTTCCAAGGTGAGAGCATTAATTTGCTTTTTATGTTCATGTTTCAGTTGTTCTATTTCAGACAACAAAGAATTCTTGAGCGGCTAGATCACGCATCATGCGCTCTAAATATTTTTCGTTTTGATGAGATTTGGCAAAGGCTGCTTCAAAACCGTTTTCATGTTTTTCTTGAGTTTTGAAAAAGTTGAGTTGCTTTTGTAAACATTCAAAATCCTTGGTTAACAGTGCATTTTGCTTTTCAAGTCTGATTAATGGCATGACATTTTTCCACTATGGTTTGTTGGTCTTGTATTAAACGAGCAAAATCTGGAGGAGGCAAAAGTTCGTTGTGTTCAACGTGAGTCACAACATGATCATTACTTAGATCCTCAAGTATAACCACGGAGTCAATTTGAGTATCAAGGGAAACCATAAGGTCATCTTGATCATCAAATATAACTACGGGGTCTATTTGAAAATCGGCGGAATGAGATGTGGATGACTCATTTTGAACATTCGAGCCTTGCGGATTCGGATGTTGGCGGAGATATGAGATCGAGATAAATATGGTTTGTTCGGGCACGAGACAAGCCATCGATTAATCATACTGGGCCTGTGTCACTCATGTGTAACTCATGCATATTAGCCATCAACATACTTGTTGCATTGGCATGCAAGTCCTCCATATCATCATCACAGTGCGCATTTGCCATAAAGCTCGTTCTTTGTCGTGAGAGTTCCACCGACTTCATCCTTAAGAGCCAAAAGAAGAGCCTCTTTGTGATAAGCCGCGCCTTAGTCCTAGGCTTTGGGCATGCATTAGCCCGATGTCCCTTCTCATTGCAGTTGTAGCATCGAAGACCATTCAACCCATTTTGAGCATTTCCTTGTTCCACCACTTGAGCTCTATTGTTATTCCTACCCACGGCATTAAACCCTTGACCACCAGCCCATCGGCGACCATAACCACGATTCGAACTTCAACTTCGTCCATTGTTTACAAGCAGCTTGATTCCTTGTGTTAGATGAGGAACGAATACGGTTGTTGGACTTGTTAGTATAACGGCTAAAGGCATTAGCAATCATAGCAAATCCTTGTTGCGATTGCTTCAAAGCGGATCGGATTCCTCATTAGCTTCATCGACAAGTGCTTGAGCATTGTTGTTGTTGTATGGAACCAATTGAGTTTGTTGAGATTGAGGCTGTGAAGGATCATATGGTGTGATTGTAGCAGTTGGTTGAGTTGATGGTTGAGGAGAATAACTATTTTGAGCATATGAGGTAAGTTGTTGATTTTCCGGATGTGTCGGTGGAGCAATTTGAGCACGGAGAATCCTTTCCCTATCAACTTCCTTTTCATGAGGCTTCGAGTAATCGTACAACAATCCATATGTAGAATGATGCATATTCTTCGGAGAAAAATGACATACTTCTCCCATTCAGGACCAAGACTACTCGGGAACTTAGTATTCACTGCAATTCTTGGCATGATGATGTTGTGTTTATCCAAATCATTGATGATGTCGGAAAAACGATGATGATAAGACTCTAGTGTCTCTCAGGTTCAATCATGAAGTGTTCATAAGCCAAGTAAATTTTGGATTCCAAATCCTCTGATTGAGTCTGAGATCCTTCCATAAGAAGATGAATATGATCCCACATTTCCTTTGGAGTCTTTTGAGCATCAACACTTCGAAGAATTGGGTTAGGTAATCCTAAGAGGATGTATTGCATTGCAAGTTCATCGGCTTCATAGTGTAGAAGTTCCTCGCATTGAAGATTGAGATAGCAATGTTGGATTGTTCATCTCTTGGTGGATTAGCATTTGGATCGGCGGGTACGATAACAGTAGGCATCTGAAATGGACCTTCCAAGATAACATTCTTTAAGAACTTTCCATGTGGCTTCTTCAGATCACAAAACCTAAAGAACCTTATCACCCATTGATCGTAATTTCCTGGAGTGAGCATTGGAGGTCTATCAAGTGATCCAGCCTTATGAATTGATTGTTGGCTACTTAAAGCTGCACACATCTTTGCAAATCAAGTGGGTTCCTTCATAGTGTTCCTTGATGGATGTTGATTGAATTCGGTTGTGTAGGGTTGAACTTGAAGACTTGGTGGTGATTGAACCATTTGAGGTTGTGGAATTGCAGCAAGTTGTGGAGTATATTGTTGATTAAATTGTTGTTGATAAATTGCTTGTTGTTGATTCCATTGTTGATGTTGTGGAGTAAGTTGTTGTTGACGTTGAGAATAAGTGTAAGGGAAATAATTAGAGTATGGTGGTTGTGACATGAAGAAAACTTGTGTTGGTAAAAATGGATCTTTGTAGTCGAATGAACCTTTGTTGATGAAGAGTCCTTAGGCGTAGAAATCACAAGAAACCAAGTAGGACTTATGCGTAAAAACACCAAAGTTACGCGTAACAATCAAGAGTTATGCGTAGATTTAGCTTACGCGTAAGTAGGGAAAAGACGCTAAAGTTATGCGGAGACACAAAGTTAGGCGTAGAAAGTTAGGCGTAGGATTACCTTATGCGTAAGACTAGGCTTATGCGTAAGATGAATCTCATGCGTAGGATTTCTACGCGTAAGCTTTATGCTTATGCGTAAGTTTAGGGTTTTGCCCAAATGATCTTTTACACTATCACCGTGCAAAAGATATCCAAAGTCGGCGTGTTTTCGGGCTTATCCAAGCAAGAAACCACGGAGTAAACCACGAAACTGAAGATCAAACCACGGATAAAGTTACGCGTAGCTTACTCGTAAAAATGATTTTGCCCAAAGTTGGTTCTAAACCAGATTTTTGTTATGGAATAGCGTCAATATCACCAAAATAACACAAAAGTGTGAAACTTGATGAATTAAAATGGCTAAACAGGTTACGCGTAGAACGTCACCCACGAACAAAAACAAGCTTAAAAACTTAGATCCACGCGTAAAGGTTGAAACTTTTTTCCAAAAACAAGTATTTTAACACCTTAAAACGTTGAAAGTACAAGAATCTTGGATTAAAAAGTGTAAAAACGAGTTTTAAGCGATCCCAAGTATTAACCCGCGTTCTGCAGCGTAAGACCGAACAAAAAACTTCAAAAACGAAAGTGTTAACCCAACTATTTGGTGATTGATACCACTGTTAGGTCACTAGATTTACAACACAAGCTTAATAGAAAGATAGAGAGGCGATTGAACAATAAACCAAACACACACACACGTTAAGACTATAACCGGTTATGCGTAAGTATGTGAAAGAAAGATAAATTGAACAACCAACCCTCAAGTGAGTGTTATTACATAGTATTTATAGGAGGGAAGCTAGGGCAACACTCCTAGTCCCTTCCTTTCTCCTATGGGCTTGGGCCTAAGCTCATGGGCCTTCTACATAAGCTTAAGGCTAATGACAAACATAAAGGCCATAATTGAGCTAACTATTACATATGAGTAACTAACACTTGAATAATGGTTTAGGAGTGATTCCAACAATAAGTACGACTACGAGCTTTCTAACGATTACCTATACTTGAGGTGACCGACACTTTAATAACTGGATTTACTAAATCCTAACACATTTAACCATCAAAAGAACACAAAATCCGTTATTTAATCCCTCGTCACATTTAAAAAACATTTTATATCCCATCAAAACAAACTTTAACTAAATATATAAAAATGTAAAAAAAACATTATAAAAGAGCATGCAACCACGCGTGTAAAAAGTATCCCAAATACACATATATGATGATAAACGATGCTACTTGTGTTAGATAACATTTTTGACATTTATGCAAGTAAGGTTTTGATGTCTTTCTTAAATCATATTTATCTCTTATACTATTCCATTAACCTTCAATGTCAAATAAAAGAAATTATCCAAAAGCAAATACTTTTCTAAACTCGCTATTAATGACACATCTAATGCAACATAAATAAAAGCAACAAGAAGACGCACAAAACAACATTTGGTTAATACATGAAACGATTTTTATTACTCATTACAACATTACAATCTGATAACACCGGATGTTAAATAAGCTTATGAGTATGTTTGGCCAAAAGTTTTCAAAAGCGTGTACAAGGTTTTAGTGTTTAGCATTCAACATTTTATTTTTTGTATTAAAGTAAAGCATTTAGATTTTACGTTATTCGGCATTTTAATAATCACATATACAACCACGTTAACAAATTTTTTTTTATAAGACAAACAACTATTATTCACAACCACTTGCAAACTGATGTTGTTTGTCGCTATTGCTAGTTTTGTCAAACATACCCTATATACTCTTGTATGCTTGATTAGAGATAAATTAATTTGGGATAAACTCTTACATAATAATGGGCATTAGTAACACCAAGTTAAGTTGCAGGGACTTGAATTTCATTGAAGTAAACATAAAGGTTTATGTATCATTGAAGTAAACTTCATAAACATGAGGGTTAAGTTTCAATTGCTTTGTAGGCTTCCAAATGTCAATTAGCTTTAGGCGTCTTAAGTGTCACGATAAGACATGAGGGCATATATGGAAAATTTAAGTTAATGATCAATGACTATATTTTCCTCATTCATTGTATTAATTTTGATGTGACATAATATTACACCAAAATAGCCATATTAAAACTGATGTCTTAACAAATCTAACAAAACTATAGATTTATATACAAACCACCTCCCTTTTTTCATAAAAATTAATTACATAGGATCTTAGCGAGTTCCTGGCTCGATATATATTTTGTTCAAACAAGAATATTTGTGTGAAAATGTCTCAGATTTGCTATTTAATTCAATAAAAGCGTGATTATTGTCTACAACAATGTTGCTCATACTTACGACACAACACACAATATGATTAAGAAATATATCAAGTCATTATGACATAATGTAAAAGATGATTAACAAATAAAAAAAAGTAGCCTTTCTGGTCAAGCAAATCGGCCTATCAACGATCTGAAATGCACATTTCAAGGTGATCATTAACATTTTAACATTTAAAGGATTAGAACTCAAATGATATAGTTATGCAATTCTCCATTTTACTCTAAGTATACATTTCGTGCTTTAAACTATATTTTTATCCAATTACTTCGGTCTTAGACGTAAGAACAAAATTAATCTTGTAAAATATTTGGAACACATTCGGACACAGTTCATGTTTCATGTATGTTTAATATCTAAAAACTTTTCAAAAATCAAGTGACAAAACATACACATATGAATATAAATGGTGAAGGAGAAAGAAAAAATACCTCATAATATCGTAAACAACAATAAAAAATATGAGAAACACGAACCAACTCATAGTATATGAGTTTAGCACTTTCCCGGTCCCTCGCAATTTTTACCATACTACTTTCTTATAACAAAACGATATCATGTCATCAACTAAAGGGGAAAAAAATCAGTTCAAATCAAACAAAACAAGTTCGACACAATTATATAATATTACTGATTTATCTTACAGTCATGTCTATTTTATACACACAAAACCATTGGAAATAAGTTTATCTTACAACTTTTACTCACTTAACCATTAATAAAATGCCCTAGTGGAAAGGTAACCCTAGTAACTCAGAAAAGACCATAGTTCAAACCTCGTAGGGTGAACATCTTACGTTGGTCAGAAAAAAGTTCGAAAATAGCGATGAGAATACCAATTAGACCACGTATGTCACAACACAGAGACTCAACTTTCTTTAAGTAACATGAACAACGATCCCTATTTGTTACCATTTAATCATTCACATTCATCGACTCATTTATGAAATCAAATTTTCTTAAGAAGCTTAAAAAATGAAACCAACCAAAAATCCATATAGTAAAATGTAACAATATCCTAAAATATCGTTTAAGTGAATATTTTATGATGGCCAGAGAAAAGTATTAAAAAACGAAAATACCATACATCGAAGGAAAAAAATACTTGATTTTCTCTGGATAATGAATATCGACTATTTGCAAACCAAAACTTTTTATGCTTAGTTCTCAAGTTTTTTAAGTAAGAAAAACTAAAAAAACAAGAAGCAAACATTCTCAGCCCAATTTTGGTGGGAACATTTTATTTCAGAATCAACAATATTTTTTTTTTCTCTTTTTCTCTTTTAGTGATACTCGAGAACACAATCTTTTTTTATTTCACTTCGTTTTCTTTACTTTTCATCCTTTACAGTGTGTTCTCAAGTATTACTCGAGAAAGCGAAGTGAAGAAAATGAAGTGAAACAAAAAAAAGTTGTGTTTTGAGTATCACTTAAGAAGAAAAAGAAAAAGACGGAAGAAGAAAGATAATTTGGTTTTCTTTTAAAAGTAAAATATTTCATTTTAAAGCTGAGCTGAAAATGTATACTTCATATATTTACTTTGGGATAATAACAAAAAAAAATGCATAGTACTTGTCACTTTTTATGGTTGTGTGTACTGAACATTTTTTGTTCTTATTGTATGTATTTTGTGACCATTTTACCTTTATTTTTTTCAACTTCGAAAGGTAACATTTTTTGTTCTTATTGTATGTATTTTGTGACCATTTTACCTTTATTTTTTTCAACTTTGAAAGGTAAAATGGTCATTTTATATGACAGAATAGACACAAAATACACATAATGATTGAAATTTAAAAGTTCTGTGACAAAGAAAAAAGTTCGGTCCACACAACCATATTCTCAAAATGTAAGGATGTAAAATGAAAGACCAAAAACCACAAGGAGTGAAAACGTAACAACCGACCTCATTTCATCAAAAATCCACCACCATCATCATCATCATCATCAAAATCAAAAAAGCCAAATAAAAATATTCTTCCCTTCCCTTCATTTCATCTCCCCCAATCTCTTTCCTCAATCACCGATCATCCCAATTAATTATTTATCAATCCATTCAATCAATCAAATTAATTAGGGCTCGTAATTATCAAATTAATCAAATCATCAATTAATTAATTAATTAATGGATTCAGAAGATGATATGCATGATGCTGAATCTGTCGATGATGATTTCTACAGCGGTGAGACTGTGATGGATTCAGATGATGATGCTAATGATGATGGTGATTATGAGTTTGTTGCTGATAATGATTCTGATGATTCTGATGACTTTGTATCTAATCGTAATCAGGTAGTTTTTTTTATTAATTTGTTGTTAATTGATGAATTGATAATGAAATGATGATGATTTTATATTGATTATCGATTCGTAATTAGGTAGTTATTGATTAGATTTATTATTAATTTTCGAGCTCGGTTCGGCTCGACTCGAGTATCGTTTGATTATGTTAGCGTTACTAGACTCGGTACAGTTATGATTTTATAGCTAATTGTAATCAGGTAGTTATTTCTGTTAGTTTGTTGTTAATTGATGAATTGTTAATGAAATGATTATGATTTTATATCGATTATCGATTGTTAATTAGGTAGTTATTGATTAGATTCATTATTAATTTTCGAGCTCGGTTCGGTTCGACTCGAGTATCGTTTGATTATGTTAGCGTTACTAGACTCGGTACAGTTATGAATTTATAGCTAATTGTAATCAGTTAGTTATCTCTGTTAATTTGCTGTTACCTGATGAATTGTTAATGAAATGATTATGATTATATATCGATTCGTAATTAGGTAGTTGTTGATTAGATTTATTATTAGCTTTTGAGCTCGGTCGAGTAATCGATATTCTCGAGTATCGGTTTGATTATATTAGCGTCACTAGACTCGGTACAGTTATGATTTTATAGCTAATTGTAATCAGGTAGTTATTTCTGTTAATTTGTTGTTTTTTTTTGAAAGATGGCTTTATTAACAGAACATAGGCCATAAGCCAACACACAAGAACACAAAACCAACAAACCAAGAACTGCAACAGCAACATGAGAGAATTAAAATCTAAAAGATGAACCCAGCCGATGAATGACCCCAGAAGAGAACCCCGCCAACTTCGGATCAAGCACGCACTTCAATTGACTATGATGACTCGATTCGTCCTTCCATATAGCTAGAGGAAATGTTCTATAAACCCATCTTTTGCCAATTTATCGGCCTCGAATTGCATTCCCGATGAACATGAACAATCGAATGACTTGAACAACTTGATAAAAAAATATCTACCTCCTGAAAGTATGATAATAACCTCCATGGTCTCTTGATTGAGTCTGAGCCCATGAAACCGCATTCAAAGAATCACTTTCAATAACGATGTTTACCGAGTTGAACTCCACCTTTTTGTTTAACATCTTGCAGCTTCTTTTATAGCCAACATACGCAACATTAGAATCCATAACACCAACTGGGATAGAAAACAAAGCAACAACAACACCCTCACTATTGCGTAATAAACCAGATGCAGCAAACCCGGTTTCCCTTTTGCCGAACCATCTACATTAAACTTTAACGATCCATCATCAGGTGGACACCATTGAAAAGGCCTTTCAACCTTACGGACATCACTAAAACCAAGCGAAATTGAGAAAATATTCACAAAGAAATCCAATAAAGAATCTGAGCACAGGAAAGAAAGCTTTAATCCAACCCCAGTCCTAAATTTTACTAGATCTATCATGTGAGGCGAAGAGACTTCCTTTTTGAAAACACGCCTTATTACGAGCTTCCCAAATATTCCACAAAAGCGAAAAGAAAGACATAATCCAAACTTCTTTACATTTGATGGCTTTAGCCATATCACTCCACCATACGAACAAATCGGTTATGCTTCGAGAAATTACCCACCTGCAACCCCAACCCTCAACTAACGCCCACCAAATACTAAGCGAAATTTTGCAATGAACAAAAAGATGATCAATTGACTCTCATCACATTTGCAAAGAGGACATTCAATAAGGTTCTCTGAAATTACACCGATTCTTGATAAAAGATCTCTAGTTGGCAACTTACAACACTTGCCAACAAAGAAGGCGAGCCTTAAGCGAGCCTTGATTTTCCAAATCGATGCTAGAAGAGGATTGCTATGGTAATTCATATTTTCCACTACATAACTAAATGATTTGGTGAATACTTGCAGACGACTCAAAAGACCAAATCACTTTGTCATCATTCGATGCCACTAACATCACTGAATTTAAAAGAGAAGAAAAAGCTTCAAAGCTGATCCACTCCCATCAAATAGTCTTCTTACAAATTTAACATCCCAATTCCATTCAGTCCTCCCAAAGCCAAAGTTGCAAAGCTGGACCGATTTGTGAATTGCCGGTAGCGAACATCCTCGAGCTTGATACTTTTAGAACATGACCTTCCACCGGTGATCTTCCCAAAATCTTGTTTTGTTCCCTCTCCCGAACCGATTGCATCAACCCTTTTCTGCTACAACACGATGGCGATTGCAAGTGAACTAGACCAGAGATCCTCTTCCACACCGGAGACACAAAATATTTCCTTGGACTTGAAGGAGATAGACTAGACTCATTGTTTCCATACTTCGCATCAATTAGCTTTTTCGATGCACGCCTCTTTCTCATTTCCATATCGCCATAACCATTTACATAGCAACGCTTCGTTTCTAGTTCGAAGATTTCCAACACCAAGCCCCCATTTTGTTTGCTTTTAGTGATCGTGTTCCAGTCTGTTGTACAAAGCTTCCTTTCGCTAGGATCTTTTGCCCGAAGAAACTTCTCTGATTTTATCTATCTCCTCCACTACACACGCAGGGACACGAAATAAAGATAAATAGTATAGAGGAAGACTATTAAACACTGAATTTATAAGAACTATTGACCTACTTTGAAATGAATCTAGACTTCCATTTGACTAAACATTCTCTAAGCCTCACAATAACGGGATCCCATCTTGCTTTAAAAGCGAGGATTAGCTCGACCGGCAGACCGAGGTATCGAAAAGGAATGGTGCCAACTGAGCAGCCGAGATCGTTACCCCATGAATGAACCAAATTCTCCTCAACACCGACCCCAATCAACGTGCTTTTAGAAAAATTAATTTTTAAACCTGCTGATAGTTGAAAGCATCTTAGAACTCTTTTAACATTCGATAGCGATTCCTTATTAGCATCACAGAAAATCAATGTATCGTCAGCAAACTCAAGGTGAGATACATGAAATGAATGAACTTTACCGACATTGATGCTTTTAAATAAACCTATTTGAACAGCTTTAGAAATTAAGGCATTAAGACCTTCACTAACAATATTGAATAAAAACGGTGACAGAGGATCGCCTTGTCTTAACCCTCTTTTCAGATCAAAGAAGTCTGTAGGAGAGCCGTTGATTAAAACAGCAGCTTTGGCTGAAGATAAGCAAAAGCTGATCCATGATCTCCACTTTTGACCAAAATTCATCTCATCCAGTATCCTATCAACAAAGGTCCACTCTACCGTATCGTAAGCCTTCTCGAAATCTATTTTAAAAATTATCCCACCGTTCTTAGAATATTTTAATGAATGTATAACCTCGTTGGCAATCAAAATACAATCCAAAATTTGTCTATTCTTTATAAAAGCAAACTGAGAAGTCCCAACCACCAACTCTATGACCGATTTTAATCTCTCCGCTAATACTTTAGCAAGCACTTTGTACATACTACTAATCAGAGAAATTGGTCTGAAATCAGACAAATCTTGAGGACACAACTTCTTAGGAATGAGCGCAATAAAGGAGTTGTTTAAAGCCTTGGGGAAACAACCCTTAACATGAAATTCTTCAAAGAAACGAATGATGTCCTCCTTAATAACATTCCAATTTTGTTTTAAGATCTTGAAATTCAACCCATCTGGCCCTGGAGCACGATCTTCACCACAACACCAAACTGCTGCCTTTATCTCAAGTTCTGAAAATGGTGATTCAAGTTGAGCAGACTGACATAGAGAAATCGACTTAAAAGCTCCACGTAAAGGTCGAAAAAATGGACCACTACTACTCTGAAAATGTTCTCTAAAGAAGATTGCAGTAGCTCGTTTTGCCTCGTAAGGATCAGAATACACTTCACCTTTGATCGATATAGATTGAAAAGAACTTGACCTCATACGACTATTAAATAACATGTGAAAAAACTTAGAATTACAATCACCGAGTCTAAGCCATTTAGCGCGAGACTTCTGATATATATTCATCGCTTCTTTTCTTCTAAGGCACCTGATTGAACATTTTAAAGCAACAAATTCCTTCCACAACTCTTCATTAAGGCTATCATTCTGTCTTAAAGCTTCCACCTCAAATAACCTCCTCTCTTTTGACTTGATTTCTTCCATAACTAATGAGAATCTGTGATTGAACTTTTCTTTTAACTCATTTTTCACATTCTTTAATTTTTTCACTAAACACAAACCAGCACCTCCTTCTAAACCCGATGCCTTCCATGCATTCTGGAAACTCTTCGCACAGGATGGATCTTCTAGCCACCAATTATAAACTTTGAATGGCTTCGGACCCCAATTCACTGTCAACCATCCTACCCCCACTGCATAATGATCAGAGAAAGAAATTTTAATGCACCATTGTCTAGTTTGTTGAAACTGAATTATCCAATCAGCTGAGAACAAAAATCTATCCAAACGACTTAGCGACAATTTTGACTGGCCATTAGACCATGTGAAATTCGCACCCGTCATTGGAAGATCGATTAAGTTACATTCTTCAACAAAACTTTGAAAATCTTTTATCGAAAGACCTAAACTGGTTTGGCCTAACCTTTCCTCAATGTGAAGAATCTCATTCCAGTCACCACCGAGAATCCATAACCCATCTTGACCGGCTTTGTGATCTCTTAGAGTTCTCCAAATACATCTTCTATCTACAATATCATTAGGAGCATACACATTTACCAATGAAACATCAACACCCAACTTGACTAATGAACCCTTTAATATGATGAAATTGAAATCTTCTTTATGATCACACATCTTAAAAAAACATTGCTTCCATATAACCATAATACCACCTGAGGAGCCAATTGAGTTACTCCATCTCGCTTCCAAATCATTCCTATTCCATAATTTTCTTAGCATCCTACTATCAAAATCTTTTAGCTTTGTTTCTTGAAGAAACACAACATCAGGATCCTCAATACTTAAAAAAGACGACAAAGCAATTTTTTTCCACGCACTATTTACCCCTTTAACATTTATAGATATAATCTTCATAGATAAATATTACCTCACCACAAAACAAAATTGACAAACTTACTGATCATTACGATCCAATAGCTCCATCTGATACACTTTGTCAAATAATTCCTCTTTACTACCATCACTTTCCAATCCCATCAAATCTGCTAATTCCACAACCTTCTCAGCCTCTTTTCTTGCTTGAAGTTCCACTGTTTGTGATGAAGTTTCATTATTTTCCTCAACTTCATTTTGCATACTTGACTCATTCCTCACCTCTACTTCAACCAATGAACCTTTCTTCCCTCTTCCTTTATTCTTCTTCTTTAGTTTTAATTTTCTGTCTTTGTTTCTCTTGAATTTATTTTGAACCACAGTTGATTCAAAGTCAACGTACAACCCATCTACTTCCTCAATATCATTATCAACCAAGTTCAATGATTCATCGCTTTTATTAGTTAAATTAATGGGATGAGATATGTGTTTGGTGGGCTCACATACATCAGGCCTAGAAGAAGAATTATGGTCCATATCAGGCCCAAAAGAAGAGTCATGGTCCATGTCAGGTCCAATATTAGTAGTAGAGACCACCACGTGGGGATCACTTTCTACTCCTCCAACGAAAGTTGAATTCAAGGTGGGTCCATAAAGTTGACTTATTTGAACCTCACTATTAACCAACGTTTTTAATGAAGACACGCCCCTCGTGAAACCACCCATGCTTGAACTAGTCTGACACCTAGTAGGCTTTTCAACAATTTCAACATCTTCAACTAGCTGCATTTGATCTTCCTCCTGTTGCAAGATATCATGGAGCCGCGCACCCTCTTCATCGTTTTCCATGCAATTTTCAAAACTCACATGCGTTTCTTTCAACGTTTCATCATCTACAAACTCACTTTTCCGGTTAACACAACCACCATTATCGTCGTCTGTCTCCACCATGCCTGGAATATCTTGTGCTTCGTCTTCATGACAATTTGTGTAGGGTATCGACAATAGTTCAACACCTAAGTCTTCTTTAATAGAGAGATTATATACGTGACCACCAATAGCAACAGTACAAACCTCCGGAATCTTGTTCAGAGACGTTGACAGTGAGACTCTTGCTACATCGAGCCTTTTACGATGAAGAGTGTTATCATCTACCGCAATAAAGCTTCCCCACAGATTACTTAACTCAACAAAAAAACCGATTGAAAAGGCTTTCACTTTGGTACCCCGACACGATATCCATGTGATTCTATTCGAGTCATGATAGTGTTCTTCCCACCTTTTGATATAGTGAAACCATGGTTCCACCGTATCAACATAAGACTTTAAGAAGAACTCACTTGATTCCTTGCTTTTGAACCTTAATAAGACCATACTTCCTCCCAAAATACTAACCTTGCATCCAAACTTACTTTACGGTAAAATATCATCAACAAGAAACTTAATAGTTTCCGCATCTTTCAACTTAGCCACTAGACATGATTGAAGCCACTCGGTCTCCTCTTCGTTAGGATCATACGAAAGACATACCTTTTTAGGCTCCTTAGTTTCACTGAACCCCTCTTCACAGTTAACACCAGGTTTCTTTATTCCTTCTGCTTGCGGTTCATCATTAGACTTTGTTACAACTTGAGCATAACTTTGATTAGGTATCACCTTTGGCACGCCCCTGCCTGATTGAACACCATCCCTTCTTGGTCTGGACTTTCTCATCGACTCACCTTTCTCGATAGCAATTCCGAACCTTAGTTTGTAAGCACCTATCCACATTCCTCCCAAGTTCCTTTCAATCTCCCACCAACGACCTACCCTACGAGAAGCGAACAAACCCAAATTTTCTTCCCATTTTGTTCCTTCTTGGGGCGATGAAGACATCAACAACCTGAGCATAGCGACTGAAAGCTCTCCATAAATCTGTGACTTCCCAACCATCTGGAAAATTCGTGAAGTAGAACGATAAATGACTGCTTGTGTAGCTCCGATACCTTTCCTTCGACCTCGGCTTGCCGTAACCAAAGCTAGAACCATGGGATCCCCTAGACCTAAAACTCTCTCTCTCTCCTTGCATTGTGAATATGGATGGAAAATTTTTGACATATAAGGGTGTACTAATATCTCAAGGCCAATTCAAATGTCGTTAATGTATAGTAGACTGGCCCTAGTCAAAGTTAATTTGTTGTTAATTGATAATGAAATGATTATGATTTTGTATCGATTCGTAATTAGGTAGTTATTGATTAGATTTATTATTAGCTTTCGAGCTCGGTGGAGTAATCGATACTCTCGAATTCGATTTGATTCGAGTTGAGTATCGTTTGATTATGTTAGCGTTACTAGACTCGGTAGAGTTGTGATTTTATAGCTAATTGTAATCAGGTAGTTATTTCTGTTAATTTGCTGTTAATTGATGAAATGATAATGAAATGATTATGATTTTATATCGATTATCGATTCGTAATTAGGTAGTTATTGATTAGATTTATTATTAATTTTCGAGCTCGGTCGAGTAGTCGATACTATCGAGCTCGGTTCGATTCGACTCGAGTATCGTTTGATTATATTAGCGTTACTAGACTCGGTACGGTTATGATTTTATAGCTAATTGTAATCAGGTAGTTAATTTGCTGTTAATTGATGAATTGATAATGAAATGATGATGAAATGAGGTTTTATAGTTATGGTTTTATATCGATAATAGAATCGTAGGTGGTTGTTGATTAGATTTATTATTAACTTTCGAGCGAGTCGAATCGATTAGCGGTATTTTAATATTACTAATAACGATGTTGATCATGTTAGCATTACTAGACTCGGTACAGTTATGATTTTATAGCTAATTGTAATCAGGTAGTTGTTGATATGATTTTACGTCTTTTGATTTTATAACGATTAATTAGGTACTTGTTAATTGATAGGTTGATTAGGTTTGATGATGGGTGTATTAATCATGTTAGCGTTACTCGACTTGATACAATTATTATGATTATATATCGAGCTGTAATGTAATCAGGTAGATGTTTGAGAATTGAGGTTTTGTAATTATGATTTTATATCAATTATCGAATTAGGTAGTTAATTAATTTGATGATTAGATTAATTATTAAATTGTTAGCTCGGTGGAGTAATTGATAATCTCGAGTTCTGTTCGATTGACTCGATTATCGGTATAAAAATGTTACTGGTAATCATGTTAGCGTTACTCGAGTCGATACAGTTATGATTCTATAGCTAATTATAATCAGGTAGTTGTTGATATGATTGTATGTTGTTTGATGAATTAATAATGAAATGAGGTTTTATAGTTATGATTTTGTGTCGAATCGTAATTAGGTAGTTGTTGATTAATATGTTTATTAGATTGAGTATCAAGTTTTGAGCTCGGTGGAGTAATCGATACTCTCGAGTTCGGTTGATTCGATGATCGATGTTTAAACATCACTGTTAATGATATTAATTATGTTAGCGTTACTCGATTCGATACAGTTATGTTATATGTTCTTTGATGAAATAATGATGAAATGAGGTTTTACAGTTATGATCCTATATCGAGTTGTAATTAGGTATTTTGGTTCGACTTGATTCGGTTATCGGTATTTGAATATTACTTGTAACGATTATAGTGAAAAAATGATAATGATCCTGATGATTTCGTATCTAATCGTAATCAGGTAGTTACTTTTATTATTTTGTTATTGCTTGATGAATTGATAATTAAATGATGATGAAATGAGGTTTTATAGTTAGGATTTTTAGGTAGTTGTTGATATGTTGATTAGATTAAGTATTAAACTGTAAGCTCTGTGGAGTAATCAATACTATTGAGTTCGGTTCGATTCAACTCTATTATTGGTTTTAAAAATATTACTAGTGACGATGTCGATCATGTTATGTTACTCGACTCGATACAGTTATGATTTTATAGGTAATTGTAATCAGGTAGTTGTCGTTATGATAATATGATTGTGTGCTGTTTGATGAAATGATGATGTAATGAGGTTTTACAGTTATGATATTATATCGATTATCGAGTCGTAACTAGGTAGTTGTTAAAGATATGCTGATTAGATTGAGTATCAAGTTTTGAGCTCGGTGGGCTAATCGACAGTCGCGAGTTCGATTCGACTCAAATATTTGTATTATGAAAAAATGAGGTTTTAATTACGTAGAATCGTAATTAGGTATCTTGGTTTGACATGATTCGGTAATCGGTATTAAAATATTACTAGTATTGATGTTGATCATGTTAGCATTACTCGACTTGATACAATTATGATGTTGTATCACATCGTAATTAGGTAGTTGTTAATTTGTTGATGACTAGATTGAGTATTAACTTTCGAGCTCGGTAGAGTAATCGATACTCTCGAGTTCAGTTATAGCGTTAGTTGACTTTCCATAAATTTGAGCTCTAAATTGAATCGACTTGCGTATATCATATGAGAAGTATGTAATTTATATATAGATACAAAGAGGTAAAAGTGTACATAGACGGAAGCTCGATAAGGCTCCCAATCGTAATCAAGTAGCTGTTAATTTGTTGTTGTGGATGTTCTGATCTGTGATTTTATGTCTTTGTTGATGAAATAATGATGAAATTGGATCTGGAGTTTTTCAGTATGACGTGTTATTAGATTTGGTCAAAATTGGTGATAGGATTCAAGTAGTAGTGAACTTTGTGTGGTTTGTTTGATTGTGTTGATGTTATTGTGATTTGTGGATTTGGCTAATGACGGTGGAGTATAATTATCAGTTTGAAAAGTAACAGTAATTAATGAAATTGCTGATACTTGATAATGATACAGAATGATACTGATTGTAAAGAAATTATTTATGTCATTAACTGTTACATAGTTGCAGAAGTTTCTGTTGAATTATTTTGGCTGGTTTGGGATGAGGTGTAAATGGGAGCTATAGATGAAATGAAACTTGAAATAGAAGTTTTAGGGCGATAATTATGTATTTACTATAAATTTAGAGTGTGTAAACTTGATAAAATGTGGTTATATTGGAGCTTTTTTTTTGGCGATAACCACGGGATAAAAAAAGGGGGGAGGGGTTGTACTTGAGGATGGTGGAGCTGGACAGTTGGAGGAGATGGGTTTTTGTTTGTTTTCACCTGTTTCTTCATGTTTCTTAATATGAAAAGTAGAACAATTACTCCGTAGTTCTTGAACTTGAATGTGGTTTGTCTTGTTAGGTTCACAAAAGTGATTTTTCAAACCCCGAAGGACCTCCTTCCAGCTTTTTGTAAGTAGTTCTATATAGAAAACACAATATCGAGCTTTAAATGGAAATGACTCTTGAGTGACTGGACTGTTTTATTATGCCGCTGGATTGGACGTGGGGTATAATTTGACAATGAAGCTCTAAAACTCATGGGCATTAGATTTTGATAGTTACTCATGCGTAGTTTATAATAGTTGTGCTGCACAATATGTGTTTAATAAGCTGAATGAATAATTTCATATTTGTTTCTCTTTATTGTTTGAAGTGAAACCTAACTGAGAAAAAAGTCCATCATGATGATGATCTTATTGGAGAAATGCTGCAAGACCTTAATGGACATCTACGTTCTTTCTGGAGGCTTAAGGATACCTTAGGGCTTTTTGATTTTTCTTTGATTCTATAAAGAATTATTTTCTATGTGTTATATAGCATCTTATAGATGTGGTCTATGCTGAGTGTTGGAATCTTAAAGTTAGTTTTGTCAAATGGCTTATCTAGTTGCTTCAGGTTAACTCACTTGATTGTTAAATAACTTCATATAAACACGTTAGCGTTGGCATCAATGCACCCGCAGACGGTCCTACTATCTTTACATGATTAATCATTGCTAAAAGTGTTTCTGGTTTTCTTTTTTCAGCTAAATTATACCATTTTGAATGAAGTTGATATACATCAACGCCAAGAGGATGATATCAAGAAGATATCTTCTATACTTTCCATTTCAAAAGTTTCAGCTGCCATATTGCTCCGCCATTATAACTGGTAATCTGTTGTTTTTATGTCCATTCCTGCATGTTCATGCGTGTCTCAGGAATCTGCTTTGCAGTTTTCTCTTTCCCATAACATTGGTCTTCAAATATATAACATTAAGATATATATATATGATAAATAACCTTCCTTTGTAGAGATTGAATAAGGCTATATAACTCAATCGTGCCTAACTTTATGGCTTATTCGCCTACCTTTTCTGAGACTGAGGGAGTACAGCGTAGTCACATACGTCTCATGATCTCTAGTTCTTTCTGGAAGTGTAACTTAATGTAAACTTACAAGTTCATCTAGATATAAGCCTGTAAATAGATGCATGTAGAGTCAAGGTGCTTGAGATCTTTACACAAAATGTGAAATCATTATAGCCAAGTCATATTCTAAACCATGATCCATGGAACCTTCTGATTGTTTTGCTTATGTCTTATTTTTCTGACCTATATAGGCTTGTAAATAGATAAACTTAATAGCACATCCAACACTTCCTGAATGGATCATGGAAGGACCTCATTTGTTTATTTGACAAAATAATGACCATTTGATACTTAGCTGAAGTTTTTGAGTGAAACAGCCAAAATGTTTGATTTTACGTATACGTGCTTTAAGTACTACAAAAGTTCTCTACATATCCCATCAAAATGCTACCGTGTAGCATAGAGTTACAGAGTCGTAGCTTGTAGGCTTCAGTCTTGTAGGTGGTAACATGAGTGCTGTCTCGATCTAAATTTGCTGAATGAATCTTTTATTATAAACCTGCAGGAGTGTCAGCAAAGTGAATGATGAATGGTTTGCCGATGAAGAAAAAGTTCGCAGGGTTGTTGGGTTATTGGAGGAACCACGTGCACTTCCTAATAAAGAGGTAATATATGATAATTTGAGGGCCATAAATTTCTATGGTTTATTCTCACAAACATATAGATATGGAGAAAGTTAGATCATCATTTAGAGGTTTTCTTTTTGACTTATCTTTCTTCATGACTCCTTATCATACACTCATTTTTTTGGCAGTTGACTTGCGGGATTTGCTTTGAAGTTTATTCTTCTAACAGTATGAGTTCTGCTGCTTGTGGTCATCCCTTTTGTGTTACTTGCTGGAAAGGTTTGTTGGTGACAAACTAGTTATCTAATCACACTCTCTCACAATACATGCATTTGTTAAGAATTGCGATTTCTTTTCACTGTCATTTATAATTATTATTTTAATGTAATTGCTTACATCAACTATCCGACATTTATCCTGAATGAAACATTTTGCAACCTATGAGTGCAGGATACATAAGCACTGCTATCAATGATGGCCCTGGATGCTTGACACTGCGATGTCCTGATCCATCTTGTGGTGCAGCTATTGGTCAAGACATGATTGTTTCTTTGGTCTCACATGATGATAGAGAGAAGTATCATCGTTACTTCCTTAGATCCTTTGTGGAAGACAATAGAAAGGTAATTGTGTGAAATGCACGTTTTCATATTTGCTATCATTCACCATATTATCATTAGTTATTATGTCTTATTTAATTATTTTAACCACCACAAATGTATTTCTTTTTTATTTTTATAGACGAAATGGTGTCCTGCTCCGGGCTGTGACTATGCTGTGGACTTTATTGTTGGTGGTGGAAGCTTTGATGTCACCTGCCGCTGTGCATATAGCTTTTGCTATAATGTATGTTTCATTTGATAAAGATAATATTATACTCTCCATTGATATAACTTATACTGTATTAACCAAATAACATTTGTTTCTCTCTACTCATATTGACAGTGTACTGAGGAAGCTCATCGGCCAGTTGATTGCGACACTGTATCAAAGTGGATAATGAAGAATAGTGCAGAGTCTGAGAACATGAATTGGTATTCATTTATAGAACTTATTTAACCATATATTTATGGCTGATGGTGTATGACTAGAACCCCTTTAAAATCAGTTAATATGTTTCATTTAAAAAAAAAAAACTGGGGTTACTTTGGAATCGGGGTATGTTTAGCAAAACTAGCTGGAATTTGAGCGTATATTATAAGCTCGAGCTGGCTAGAGCTTCTTTTTTAGGAGCGTATGTTTTTTAAAAGCTCTCATAAGCTGTCATCCAAATGAAGTTTACTTTTTCTTTTATAAGCTCAAGCTCTCGTAAGCTTGTTGACATCTTTTAAGGTTCCAGTGAATTAAAAGAAAATTTCAGCAAGCACCAATCAACTTGTCTTTGAAGAAAGTTACTTCTCTTAATTGATTACCCAAATTTTGTGGGAACATAGGGAATATTTTTCTCTCTAGATAGGGAATATTATTCTCTCTATAGGTGGCTGTTTTTGAGTTGCTAGTAATATAAACTAAAATATTCATGTGGCGACGTAAAATTAATATTTTATTTGCTATGGTTTTCAGGATATTAGCCAATTCAAAACCATGTCCCAAGTGCAAGCGGCCAATTGAGAAGAACCAAGGATGTATGCACATTACATGTACACCACCTTGTAAATTTGAGTTTTGCTGGTAAGTTTTTTGTTTGTCCTGTACCATAAAACATATTTCTGATTTCTCGGACAGTAGAACATTTTTTTTTTTGCATGTTTTCCAGTAATAGTATGTTAATTTTTCCTTTGTCAAATCTGCTTTTTCAGGCTCTGCCTCGGTGCATGGTCTGATCACGGTGAAAGAACAGGTGGTTTTTATGCATGCAATCGTTACGAGGCAGCAAAACAAGAGGGGGTGGTAAGCTAATATAAGCTTAAAGAATTTATTTACACTGGGAATTGTCATCGTTATTGAAATGCAAATAACGAGGTTTAATCATATGTATTGAATGTGGACCGAATCTTGTTAAATGAGTATCATATTTTTTGTTGCCGACAGTATGATGACACGGAAAAGCGGCGAGAGATGGCAAAAAATTCGTTAGAAAGATACACTCATTATTATGAAAGATGGGCTACAAACCAATCTGTGAGTTCCTTTTGGTCAATATTGTATTGTAAAAGTAGAATTTGAGGGTTTTCTTTGGATGGTACTTCCATTACAATATCTTCAATTAATCTCCACTGATACGCTAGATGGTTCAAATAGTTTACAACATTTTTTATTGTTATAACTGTAAATTTCATGGGATAGTGTTGTTTCTAACTGTATAAGAATCTTTGATGTGATGATTAGCATTAACGTTGTCCATTCACTTGTTTTCTGTTTTGCAGTCCAGACAAAAGGCACTGGCAGACCTTCAGCAAATGCAAAACGTACATGTAAGAAAGTAGTTCTATGATCCTTTAGTGTTACATCTATAACCATAGTACAAATAACTACTTATCCACAGCCTATTGTTCGTAATTTTTATATAAGGCTATTTCTTCATATGCGATAACATGCTTGGTAGTGCATTGTGTCACTTTTTTTTGTGAAATGTTTTTCTCATTTTGGTGATCCAAATTCAACAATAATTTTTATATAAGGCTAAGTCTTTAAGAGGTGTATATATGATATTTTGCTTAAACTACTTGTTCAAAAAAATTTCTGGAGCTCAAGTGATCATTTATCTTTTCTTTTTATCTAATTTAAAGCTCGAGAGTTGTGGACTTAAAATAGAATTAGCCATCTAGGCATTGAAGAGGACTTATTAAAGCATTCGATATCACTAGTCAAACGTAGGGATTCTTGGTCCTAATCACACATCTTGGACTAGGAAGGTCATTCATATTTTACCTTTTCAACCCCCCTAATCCCAGTATCTGATTTACTCTTAATAACCTTTATTATAGAGTATAGACTACTATTGCATTTAAAAACTAAAGCTACAGTTACTGAGGTAAAAGAACTCAGAATATGGCATAATTATGATGAACATAATCGTATCCATGTACTCAAAATGCTAATGCGGCGATCAGCTAATGTAACGTAATTATCTTGGGACAACTGATAACCACATACCCATTTGCAACCTTAGCTTATGTTCTTCTCTTAAATTATTATCATTAGTTTTTTAAAAGGCAAAGATTAACACACCTAATGCCACACCTATGTCTCAATCGAGACTTAAACCACAACCTCTTGTTTGATGGGCCACCAACAAACCTCTAGACCAAAGACCCTTTGGTGTGTGTTCTCTACCTGACCCAAAAGCACTTCCTTGTTTATTTTGTTAATCCTAATAATTACTGCTTTAAGTATGACTAACAAAACTGTATATTTGCAATAATAATCCAAGCTTTTTTACGAAAACGATTTGGGAATTATATGATTTCTAATACATTTCGGACAACTTTTAATCTGTTTGACCTACTCGGTTCCATTGGCCCTTTAGAGATGAACATAATTAATACAAATCAGCTCATTTGCATATTAATGGGTTCGGTGTTCTCCCATCCTGATCTGATCAACTGCTCTGGTTTTTTTTAATGTCTCAGTTACTTATTAAAACACTTTTTTTGTGCAGCTTGAGAAATTGAGTGACATACAGTGCCAGCCTGAATCACAGCTTAAGTTCATAACTGAGGCCTGGCTACAGGTGATGGATTATTTTTCCTTCTTTTGTTTCTTTTAATTAGCAATCAACATAACTGTTGTAATATCATCCGCTTACGTACATTCCGCCTCGATCTTTGTAGATAGTAGAATGTAGAAGGGTACTAAAGTGGACATACGCTTATGGATATTACTTGCCTGAGCATGAGCATGCCAAGAGGCAGTTCTTTGAATACTTGCAAGGTTCTCCACATCTCTCAACGTAAAATTGTCAATTTGCATGTTAAGAATCCTATTACTAAAATTACTTTTTACATGTCTTCTCAGGTGAGGCAGAATCTGGATTGGAACGACTTCATCAGTGTGCGGAGAAGGAACTACAAGGTTATCTTAATGTTGACAAGGGTCCATCCAAGGACTTTAACGAGTTTCGCATGAAACTAGCTGGTTTAACCAGGTAATTAATTTGACACGTACATTATTGATATATGTTATGGATAAGTTTTATTTGTATTTCGTTTATTAGATAGGTATATTCTTTTAGACAAGATTTTGGATTAGGAATTATAGTGGGGATACGATAGCGAAAAACTATAGATATGTGATGAGTGTAACTCAGAAAGTAAGACAAGGCCAACAAACATAGCAACTAAACAGGATAAAATGGGCAAGTTCGATAATAGGTCAAGATGGTTTCAGGTCCAATCAAGTCATCTTTGTGATGGGTCGAATCGGGTTTGGCTGACTAAATACCTTTTTTTTTTGCCAAAATTTGTTATTTTTAATAAACAATTAGTATGTCAGATATGATTAGAAGTATATCTTACCTTAAGATTATCAAAATGTTTAAATAAATTTGTCTAGGAGTTATAATGCATTAAAAAAAATCAAACCACTTCATTTTTGTAGAAAATTATTGCTCTTTTACTCATTATAGCTCAATATTTAAAAGTGGTTAAGAACGTGTATGCAGGCGAGACCAACCTGACCTAGCCTATTTAAAACGTGCTTAAAATTAATCTAACCTGCTTGGTTCAACATGATTCATCTTATTTAGAGTTAATTGCATTTTTGGTCCTTGTGGTATGGCCAAATTGCAGGTTTGGTCCCTAATACTTTGAAAGTGCAATGATTGTCCTCATTTTGAAGTTTGGATTGCAATTTTGGTCCCTGGATAAAGTTAAATGACTAAAATACCCTTTGTCTTATTCAAAGAAGACAAGGGTAATTTGGTCATTTCACACAGATTACGATTAGGGACCAAAAATGCAATCCAATCTTCAAAATGAGGACTATCATTGCACTTTCAAAGTTTTAGGGACCAAACCTGCAATTTGGCCATACCACAGGGACCAAAAATGCAATTAACTAATCTCTTATTTATTTATGCGTTTGTGATCAACTAATCATCAATTAAGATACACAAGCACACAAATAAGTACTAGTAGTATATTTCTTGTGAGCACTTTATTCTGACAAATTCTTTTTGTTCAACTTGCACCTCCCTAGTGTGACCCGCAATTACTTTGAGAATCTAGTGAGGGCTCTAGAGAATGGTCTATCCGATGTCGACACCCACGGTGGGACCACTAGCCGAGTTGGTGGCTCACGGGGCTTAGGAGCCGGTAGCAGCAAAAGCAGAAACAGTAGGAACAAGGGAACCGCACCCGCTGGCAGATCTAGTGGTTCAAGAAACATAGATGATTCTGGACACTGGTCATGTGAGTATTGTACATATGCCAATCCAAAATCAGCCAATGTGTGCCAGATGTGCCAGCAACGTCCATAAGCTGTATTATTTATGTTGCTGGTTGTTGTAATGGTTTGTTGTTGATGGCATAAGGAAGAGAAAAAGACGAAAAACATAGATGTTAAGAAAAAAAGTAGACATTGTTATTTGACAACTGTTGTATGTATATATTTCATTTTCTACAGTATTTGATGTACTTCTTAATGTACAATTTGGTATACATTAGTACATGTTCAGTGTGCTGAATATGCAAGTGAAATTGAGCTTCGATGTTATATTGGTATAAAAAGCTACACACTTTGCACCATACAGTATAACATTGTGCGACATCTGGTCGTTGTTGTAATGCTTTCGAATGGTTTGTCATTTCAACACCATAATGGAGTTACGTTTATTTTTTATGCTGCGTAAAATTAGTTGACTATCTACAACTTCAATAATTAGAAATGTGAATCATCTTGTTGTCATCACCTTGTACGGCTTTTTGATGCCTTGTGATATATATGGATGGCTCTTGTGATATATATGAAATTATTGGTTATGTTCATTGACTTTACTTATTGCATGAAGACTCCTTAACATTAAAACTTATTACGGATATTCCTGGACCATCTGCGTTCCAAGCTTTAGTTCAAGGGACAATTCATGTGAGGGACGAGATACCACAATGGCATTCCTTGTAATGTTGGACAGCTAGTAACATTGGTGATAACCTTGTTATTTACTGCTACCAACTGTTACGTAACCAACATGAGGAGATAAATCGTATTTTTTCTACGGTGAAAAGGTTTGAACAGACCTGTTTTATGGATTTTTCTCCTTACTAGGACGTACGTAAAGACTTGATTGAAGTAAAGACCTTTTGAGTTGGCTTGAGTTCAAACCACTATCATTTTAAGCTTGTGTTTGGCTTAGTCGTGGTAGAGTGAACTGTAACTCGATATAAGGCGAAAATGTTGTGCTTCTCGTGAATACATTTACGTGCTGATACATCGCGAATATAGGACGGCTAAAGTGAATCCATGTTTTATCTTACCACCACTTCTACACGGGCAAGTCGATCATCATATGCAAAAACAGATTATTTTTTATTTGTATTGAAGTCACCCAAGGTATACATATTGTTCCCTCATTGACCGTTCTATATGAAGGAAAATTTTGGATCACTAGTTTTTGTAAGGGTGTCGGAATCATTGGAGTTTCTTTTTTTTCAACATGATGATGAAAACAAGTGTTTGGACTTTGAATCACTACTCATTTGACCTGAACTTGAATCACTACTCTTTTTCTGCAACCTATAACCACTCCCATACATAGTTTCTAACAATTCTAGCTTTGAGCCAATCACCTAAATAATGTGATGATTCGAACACCCCCGAATAGGTCAAGACTCACGTAAGGTACATTCCTTGTATGGGTGGACACTATCATGAACGGGACACTAACTCGGTATGCAAAATAAGCTCAACATTGTCTTTCCCGCATGAATCATACAAACATATTTATTACATCAACTATTTATAAAACTTTAAAATGTATAGAATAAAAGTGTTGAGATCAACAGATACTGATCTAACCCACTTTGATCCTTACAGAAAATTCACTTGATTCGACCCAAAACATGCAGTTTGACCTGTTACCCAATGCATCTAACACAACCATTATGCCACATATATGTTTAAGCGATAGAAAGACACAGGGACATGAATCTATACAATATTGAATAATAAACTCTCTATTTGGGCGTACAAGATTTCATTACGATCCATGGCATAACTTATGAAGAATTATAATTGTAAGCAATACAAATGCAGGCATGGAGCCATGAAAAATGAGCTACAAACTTGTTACACGGTGGCAGCTTTGAGAGACAGAAAATCCGATATCTTGTTTGTGTAAAAATCTGGTTGTATGGAGTTGTTCGGGTTTTGAAGCATTGACAGACTTGTTACACCTATAAATAACCGACAAAAGGATTAAAAAAACATATTAGGGATGGAAAGTTATGCATTTACTTAGGAATAGGCCCTTTCAATTATTTTTTATCTCTAAAAGCTCGACATCTAAAGTTAACAAAAAGGAAGCTAAGGGGTAAGCAGATCTTAAAAATCACACAGAAGTAACTTTTAATAATTAAAACCTCATAAATCATTTAAAATGGAAAAGAGTAGTTAATAGAATATTAAGTTTGGTGATCCTGTCTGCAAACTACTAACAATAAACAAGGTTGGGTGTCGCAGCCCAATGTGACCCATTTCAAACCCTACAAAAAACCACCAGTTTGAGTTCAGACCTTTGAGTTAGCTTGAGTTCAGACCGCTATCATTTTAAGCTTATGTTTGCTTAGTCGTGGTAGAGTTGCAACTGTAACTCGATATAAGGCGGATATGTTGAGCTTCTCGTAAATACATATACGTGCTGATACATTGCGAATATAGGACGGCTAAAGTGAATCCATGTTTTATTTATAAAACTTCAAAATGTACACAATAAAAGTGTTGAGA
Source organism: Chrysanthemum makinoi (assembly GCA_910596185.1). Lineage (NCBI taxonomy): Eukaryota > Viridiplantae > Streptophyta > Magnoliopsida > Asterales > Asteraceae > Chrysanthemum > Chrysanthemum makinoi. Next base: position 53,404,734 of record OU343220.1, read on the forward strand.
TCAACCCATACTGATCTAACCCACTTTGATCCTTAAAGAAAAGGCACTTGATTCGACCCAAAACAGTTTGACCCGTTACCCAATGCATCTAACACAACCATTATGCCACATATATGTTTAAGCGAAAGAAAAACACAGGGACATGAATCTATACAATATTTGAATGATAAACTCTCTATTTGGGCGTACAGGATTCCATTGTGATCCATGGCATAACTTATGAAGAATTATATTTGTAAGCAATACAAATGCAGGCATGGAGCCATGAAAAATGAGCTACAAACTTGTTACACGGTGGCAGCTTTGAGAGACAGAAAATCGGATATCTGGTTTGTGTAAAAATCTGGCTGTATGGAGTTGTTCGGGTTTTGAAGCATCGACAGACTTGTTACACCTATAAATAAGTGACACAAGGATTAAGAAACATATTATGGATGGAAACATATGTGTTCACTTATGAATAAGTCCATTCGATTATATTTAATTATTAATTACTAAAAGGTCAAACATGTAAATATTTAGATAAAGGGTCACGCAGGCCTTAAAAATCACACAAAAGTTAATTTAATGCTTAAAACCTCATAAATCTGGTTGTATGGAGTTGTTAGATTCAATGTGACCCATTTCGAACCGTACCAAAAACCATCTGTTTATACCCATTACCCAACCACCCGACCCCCTTTTGCCACCTCTAAGATATATATACACTTTATAGAACCGGAAAAAGAAGAGTTTATCACCTGAGAGAACAAGAAGAGTTTTGCATCCTCCATTTTGCCCAAAAAGAATATCAGTATCTAATCTGTCACCAACCATGCATATCTGTGACTTGGTGATGCCAAATCTGTTTGTGTCACCAAGTATCATGAAACATCTAGTTAGAGACTATTTAATATGCGTAAATAAAATATGCTAAACACAGGTGACACTGGTCATTAAATCAAAACTGAAAGAAAAAGAAGTATCTTACTTGTTTGCCAAGTAGTCCATCATGAATGTTGAAGGTTTCCCAACAGTTGTTGGTTCACGTTGAGTTGATCCAACAAGAGCACCGACCATAGAACCACCACCTGAAATCATAGCACATTGTGTTGGCATCTATCATGTGCATTAATTTTTTTTAAACCAATCCACACACTTATTGTCCACAATGCTACATTTCTTCATAATAATTGTGTCAAATATGACTACTAGTTTTTTAATAATCTACTGTCCAGAATAATTAATTAGGAAGTCTCATGCAATAAAAAAATTACAGTTTGAAAGACCTCCCTATTTAAATTATTATAGACTTTTGACCCGCTAGAGATAAACATAACCCAAATCGACCCATTTAAGTAAAATGCTACTTCTAAGTTCTAACCGGATATAAAGTTCTGGCAGAAAATACAGTCTTAGAAAATTTGTATCTCAACAAAAGATCACATGGAACTGCAACAACAGTCTGAGAAAATTCTTCAGCCAAAAATAAGTTAAAGTTGACTATCTTCTTCTGATATATGAGACCGTTTAATGATCCCATTCTCTATTTTTATAAATAAATAAAATCTTTTGTACCAGCTCATTTTCACTGTATATAGATTAGAAAAAAGATGTCGAGAGGAAAGGGAGGTAGTTGAACCTGCCCATTCTTGTGCATCTGTAAGATGAGTAACAGCATCACGGTTTGTAGCTAGGAAAAGACAGCCGGGGTTTTCTCGAATACATAAAGTCCCATATCTGTCAAATCAGAGAAAAAAATTGAATAAATTGTAAACATTAATGAAGAGTAGTGCATACTCAGGTTACTTAGTTTTAAAGAACTTACTGGACTTTGTAGTAGTTAAAGTAACGGTCAAATCCAACCACAACCGCTCCAACCTATATGCAAGATATGAAAAACAAGCTTCATAAAGTTATGATGAAGAGTTGATGTAATCAATGAAAAATAAGCCGAAAGTATCACAAGACAGAAATGGTAAATGCATACATTTTCGTCATGCTCCATGTAAAACCCAGGTTTAAGCTCTATCTTTTTCCCACCATCTTCCTGCAGAAGCAATATATAACTTCAGCTGATATAACATAGCAAGTACCCAATAAACAACTACTCGTAGGTAACAAGTGAACTGTAAAATTTCACAACGGTATGACGCAGTAAAATTGACATCATAATGCATACATACCGGACCCCCAAGGTAGGAAAAGCCTGCTAGCTCAAGCTCTATCAGTATTCCTTCTTCACCAATCACATAAATCTGGACAATTTTCAATATATAAATCAGACAAATATAGCTTTAAAAAAATTTGCCGAAACAAAAACTTTAATCAGATCAAAAGGAAATATTTGTGCCACATACCTTCTTGTCTTTTGGGAAATCAATTGACTGTAGGTATGCAGCTGCCGCAAAAGAAGATGCAAAAATTTCTTCCTGAAACCTTCACCTAAAGTTAGAAAATGGACAACGTGGAATACAAAAATCAATAGCGCGGTCTTACACCTCACCTCATTGACACTAAGACCAAGTGTCTCAAACTTTTTGCCATACTGTTTCCTAGACTTTGTTGAGTTATTGGTAACAAAAACAAGTCTCTTCCCCTGCATATAAGAAAAGATAATATATCATTAGATCATTAAATCTCACTGAAAGTTTGCAACTAGACAATTTGCTATATAAAAGTCAGGGGAAGAGAAGAAATGCAATATGTTTCTATCATGATCATAAATGAACTAGTGATTTCAGAATCAACAAACATAAAATCTATGGCAGTGGCAATACTAATAAACGAAACATAATTTGTACTCCACCTTTGACCGGAGCAACTCCAGGGTTTCTGGAACCCCCTCGATTAATGAATCCCCCTTCCAAATGACTCCTGCATTATACACAAAAGTAATCACACATAAGTTCTTCCACAAAAATCAAATCTCGAGGGAAGACTACCTACAAAAACTGATTCGGATACTCCCCTTCTCCCCTTATGTTATTTACCTCAGTAAACAAATGACATAGTGGTCACCTTTATAAAACTCTGAATACCAAAATCAATTTTGGATACAAGTTAATGTGACTCATAATCATATATACATACATACTCGTTCGTTATATATAGTACTTGAGCAACGTAAGGCGCCTAGACTTGACATGTGGTAGTATTAGTACCGTAGTTTAGTAATAGTAGCTATTAGAGGATACTAATAATGAGCAGCTTATTGAATCAAAACATCAGACGTTGCAATCTTATAGACCTCTCATCTATAAAAATGAATAACTGGCAAACAACATCCTTCAAATTTATTTAAAATCCTCAAGATATCACAGCACATTCCAGAATTAGCTAAAAGTAACACAAACTTATTCTTCCTTGAATCAACTCAATAAAACTAAACGAGTTGGCCTTACTAGTAGTAATGACTAATGAACACGAACTAAATACACTGTAGAAAAATAATAACCTCTCATCAAACAAACCTACCTAATTTAACTCGATACGCCCCAAATTAATAGTCTATGTTTCCTTTCCGGGATGTCCCATTTTAACTGTCCACTACTAAAAATAGGATAGGGAAGTTTGATCGAGTTTACCATATCATCCTTGCTTGAAATTATTATTACAAACTTTAACTTTGAAGAAGACGGTAATTAATCAGTTAAGGGTAAAACTGTCATTCATTATAAAGCATTTTCATTTTCGGACGGGAGGAGTAATCATAAAATGCAAAAACTAGTATTCGTACCATCACAGTCGAAGATAAAGGTCTCGACAGAATCAATCAAGGCATCAGCATCCGCAAGCTTCTGCGCAGGAACAACTTCACCACCACCAGTAGCACTAACAACAACACTCTTCTTAGCATCCATCCTATTACTGTTCCATCCAACTCTACCTCTAACAGATGATGATGAAAACGAAACTGATGATGATGAAATGCTGTTGGTTAATTTGGCGGGAAAACTGGTAGATGAAATGATAGTTGATGTTGATCTAGTTATAACCACCATTTTTGGGTTCTCCGGTGAAATTGGAGTTCATGTTTGTTTGTTTTATTTAAATTTAAATAAAAATGGGTGGACTCTAAAGAGTTTGGTTTTTATCCAATCATCCAAATCTTTGGAAATTTTAGGCCAGTCGTTTGCTACTTTCAGTTATCATGGACCCACCCAACGCCTCTGATGACGTACCCTCCGATCAGGTCGAAGGAGGACCCCCTTCGACCTCAGTCGAATTTGCATAAGACCCAAGTCTTTCTTCATAAGTCATTGGTAGCGTAAAATCATTCATCTCTGATATGGTTACCGGTTGAATTCACGAAGGCCTACAAGACTGGCCTTCTTCAGGCACCAAGACAAAGGAGAACCTTGACTTGGTCTTCCCTCACGTTCCTACTATCTCCTTAGCTTCCCCGCCAAGACAGAGAGAGTGGGGATGAAGCCCTAGCGGTTACCACAAATCATGGGACGCCCCCACGATCTCCGAAACGTGTGCTAACACTCTCCAAGCTTATTTTCTCATCTATAAATAGGATGGACGAGTCATTTCAATGGTAGGTTCACTCAACACAGTATTTCACATACTCCATATTACTTACAACACATATCACATACTTACTCGCACGCCGGAGGTGGTTCGCAAGGTCCAACCCCTGCGAATCACTTAACGGTGTCTATTATTTATCAGCATTGGCTACAAGAGTTTGGCAAGCATATCACCCTTATACCCTTCGATCACCATCAAGGCCTGGTAGTACGAATTATTTGCAATCCGTGGACCCGCTACAATTGGTCTCGTTATTCCAAACTTATAACCAGTCAATCACACTCACCAGTTTTTACGGCATGAATCAAGGAAGAGAAGATACACCCTCCGGTTTCTCGACCTTAACACCAATCCCAGTCAACGATCCTAACAACCTTCCCAACATAACCGCATCCACCTTTACCACACGATCTCACCCTGAAATAACTCCCAACAACCATGCTTCAACTTCGGCTAACCCTGAACCGATAATCAGTCCAGCGTTTGTCGAAGCTAACATCGAAGCACTAGAATCTTTACTGAGAGCTCGAAGGAGGCAAGCTCGGAATGTGGAGATGAGAAGGGAGTTGGAATACTCAAGCGATGAGTATGACGAAGAGTTGGAAGTGGAGACTAGGCCTTTGGCTCCTGGGCTACACGCGCAAGCTAAGGATAGGGTCTTCGAAAGCAAAGGCGAGTGGAAGGTCGGTTGGTTTTGAAGATGTTCCGGAGAGGGCTCCAACGAGAAGGGAAGGAACAATGGAAGGCTCCAATGGAAGGAGTCACCGAAGGGAGACTATGGAGGTCAACTTGCCACCACTCTTGGCGGCTCATCTGGGGAGAACTGAGGCAGGGGTTCCGTTGCAGCCTTCTCACGCATCCGGCGTAGAAGGCAATCCATCTCAAATGAATGGGGGAGGAAATATTCCTCCTCATGGTATGTACCCTCCTTTTCAGGCTCAATCCTACCCTCAAGGGGTTTATCCCCTACCTAATGGGCAGGCTAGCAACCCTAGTTTTACTCAACCATACGGAAGCATGCCCTATGGGCAACCTATGGTGTACCCTTCGTATCCTGTCGGAAATCACCCACCTTATATACCTACTGCTTACCCTCAATATATTAACCAAAACCCCGTCGGAGTACCTCCGAACCATAACCCCTATAATGTTGTCCCCAGTTACATGCCACCTTACAACTGCCTCTATTCGGAGCCCATGGGTTCTACAACACCCTTCGTAAGGTGGATAGAAGACTACCCTTTGCCCGATGGGTTGAAAATGCCCGCACATATTGGTACTTATGATAGGAAGGGGGACCCGGATAACTTTTTACACCTGTTCGAAGGGGCTATCAGAATGCAGAAGTGGGTTATGCCCGTTGCTTGCCACATGTTCACATATACCCTACGAGACTCTGCTCGTATATGGTGGAACGGGCAAAAAGCAGGTAGCATTGTAAATAAGGAAAACGAGAGCACAAGGGCTTTCATTACCAGATATACCGATGACACCCTTGAGATCACTGGACTGACCACGAAGACCAGATCTCGTTTTTGTGCATGGCCTACGAAACAGGAGTTTGTTGGAATTCCTCTCCACTAACCTTCCTGCAACCTACAAGGGTTTGGTGGAGAAGGCTTACACCTGGATCGAAGCTAAAGAAGTATATACCAACGGGGCTCCGGTTGAAAACAAAGAAAGTCACAAAAAATCTCCGGCACCCTTCGGGAAGGGTCAAAGAACGAGCACAAAGGCGAGACACAGTTTACACCCTACCACAAGAACATCAATCACGGACTCTTGGCTAATATGTCCAAATCTCCAAGGGAGATACTTGCTACAGAAAGGGCTGCGAAAGCCTTTGATCCTCCTCCACGTTTGGCAAGTAGGGAAGAAGGGGATACCTCCAAATACTGCTATTTCCATGACGATTACGGACACGACACCAACAATTGCAGGGAGCTCAAGAAACAGATTGAAGAGGCCGTGAAGTCCGGCCAATTGGGACATTTGGTGAAGGGCATAAAGAAAGGTAAAGAAAAGGTCTCCGACACACAGTTGGGGAAAGACACCACACAAGGATGATTCTGGTTTAAAAAGGAAAGCAACAAAGGAAGCATTATGCGGAGTAGGAGATGTCACCTTTCTTTCGATCTAAGTCTTGATCTCCAACAGAGAAGTAAACACAGCCTACCTAGACTGTGGTAGCTCTTGCGAAGTGATCTACGAACATTGTTTTCTAAAGCTCAAGCCTTCAATAAGGTCGAAGAGAGTAGATTCGAAGGTACCATTGGTAGGATTCTCAGGGGAACACTCATGGCCCTTGGGAGAAGTTCCTCTAGAGGTTACGATTGGAGAAGGAAGGCTAAAAAGAATAGAAACCCTGGTTTTCGCGATCGTAAGGTCTGAATCTCCCTATAACCTGTTGATAGGAAGAACAGCAATGCAGAAGATGGGCATCGTTGTCTCCACTATACATGCCGCAGTCAAATTCCAAACACCTTTCGGTATTGGAACGGTTTTCTCCAGCTACAACATGAAGAAGCCTATGGAAGTAGGCAAAAGGGTCAAACAGGTCTTGGAGGAGCCTCCGAAAGATGTTCTCAGCTGCATTGATGCCGAAGAGCGCATCGTAGTAAACGATCTCTACCCTGATTAGACGGTGGTAATTGGAAAGCAACTCCCTACCTCCTTTAAAGCTGAATTGGAAAAGGTACTACGGGCTAATGCAGATGTCTTCGCATGGACTTACTCCGACATGACGGGGGTCCCTAGAACTCTCACCATAGATGGAAAGCCCTTCGGCACTTAACAAAAGCTTAATGAGTTCAAACACATTGAGCCTATCAAGTAAAAACGTCAAAGCCTTGCTCTTAAAAGAAATGACGCAGCATGCAAAGAAGTGGATGAGCTTGTAGCAACAGGCATACTCAGGGAGGTGAAGTATCAAACCTGGGTAGCCAATCCGGTGATGGTTAAGAAGCATGACGGAGGGTGGCGGATGTGTGTAGACTTCACAGGTATCAACAAAGCCTGTCCGAAGGACTGCTATCCTCTACCAGAAATCGATTGGAAAGTGGAATCTTTATCAGGGTTTCAACTAAAATGTTTTCTGGACGCTTACAAGGGTTACCATCAGATACAAATGGTGGAAGAGGACGAAGAAAAAACAGCCTTTTTTTTACAGGAAATGGCGTTTATTGTTACAAGAAAATGCCTTTCGGTTTGAAAAATGCAGGTGCTACCTACCAACGTTTAGTGGCAAAGCCTTCCACAAGCAGATAGGTAGGAATCTCGAAGAATACGTAGACGATATGGTTATCAAGAGTAGAACGGAGGAGGACGTGCTCTCCGACATAAAGGAAACCTTCGACCAGCTTCGCGCCATCAACATGAAGTTAAATCCCAAGAAATGTTCCTTCGGCGTGGAAGAAGGACAATTTTTGGGACATCTGATTACCAAGCAAGTTATTAAGGCCAATCCTTCAAAGGTTAAGGCCATCACGGACTTGCAGCCTCCTACGTCCCTAAAGGAAGTGCAAAGTCTGAACGAAAAGCTAGCAGCCCTCAGCAGATTCTTATCGAAGGGTGCAGATCGATCTTTGCCATTTTTCAAGACACTCAAAGGATGCACGGATAAAAAGACGTTTCAGTGGAGTACAGATGCAGAAGCTGCCTTCCAAAAGCTCAAGGAGTTCATGGCTATTCTACCTATACTTACTGCCCCAATCAAAGGCGAAGTGTTGTTTATGTACATCGCAGCCTCCTTCGAAAGCATCAGTGTTGTGTTATTGGCAGAAAGGGAGAAGAAGCAAATCCCTATCTACTTTGTTAGCAGGGTTCTACAGGGAGCTGAGCTAAATTATCCAGAGTTGGAGAAGTTAATCTTGGCTTTGGTCCATGCTGCGAGGCGCCTTCGAAGGTACTTCCAAGCTCATCCCATAACCGTACTCACTAACAAGCCTATTAAGCAGATACTTTCGAAGCTGGAGAAATCTGGAAAGATAGCTAAGTGGGCTATCGAGTTAGGAGAGCACGAAATTGAATACAAAGGTAGAAACTCGGTCAAAGGGCACATAATGGCAGACTTCTTAGCCGAAACACCCTCCGAACCGGCAGGACACAAAGTTGCCGAAGAAGCCTGCTAAGACGGTCGGGGTGGAAACTTTACACCGATGGAGCCTCCAACTCACGACGGTTCGGCGCAGGTCTAATGCTTTTTGATCCTGAGGGAAGGAGTATACTTATGCACCTTTCGAATTCGATGCTACTAACAATGAAGCGGAGTACGAAGCTTTACTAGCAGGCCTCCGACTGGCTAGGGACATGGAGGTAGAAGACTTGGCTATTTTTGTTGACTCACAACTGGTGGCTAATCAGATAAAGGGTTCCTACGAAGCAAGACAACCTGTGATCAAGCAATACTTAGATAAAGCCAAGGAAATGCTCGAAGGGTTTACATCCTACAACATAGAGCATGTTCGAAGAAACCAAAATAAGAAAGCGGATGCACTTAGCAAATTGGCATCAATGGCATTTGCTCATTTAACTAGGGAGGTTCTGGTCGAAGTGTTGTGTTGTTCCCCGTTCACTATCGTTTAAAACAAGTTAAAAGTGAACTATGACTGAAATTAACATAAAGAAAACACACTTAGTAATTTTCAACGTCATATTCTTATTAGAA